>OZ020272.1:2435976-2552851 GCA_963971205.1 Aethes cnicana
CTCCCTATTAATAATCTCCCGCAAGTCCTCTTCGTTGCCGTTTCGATCTGTGCCTGTCTCGCTCCTTTTCAATCGAACGGTCTTTACTAGTCTTGTGCTTTTTCTCCGTACGTGACTTCTTAGACACCGGGGACTTGTCGTCGTTGATGCAAATCACGTCGTACTTTTTGTCCGTGTCGCTGTCATCGCTTTTTGTCCGAGAAGTACGCCACCAGCCGCGCCTGAAGCAACTCCTTCTGTTTCATCAGCTCCTCAAGATTCAAATCGTCCTCTATCACGTTTAGTTCGGGGCTCGCGCAGTCTTCTTGGTAGTTCTCCGTCTCGGAGTTTGATGATATGATCTCCAGGGCGTCGTCGTTGGTTTTGCTCGTTTTGTGCTTGGCGTCGCCGTTATTCGCTTTAGTCTCCGCTACGGGGACAGACTCGACCGAGGACTCCTTGTGCACCGGCTTGCGGTCTCTTGACTTCTTGATAAGATCCTCCACGTCGGAGAGTGAAGTTTCACTTTCAGGCTTGGGACTTTTGTGCTTTTCCTTCCTTGCTTTCTTCTTTTTCTTGTGCCCTTTGTCATCGTCCTCTTCGCTCCGTTTGTGCTTCTTGTGTTTCTTGCTCTTCTTCTTTTTCCGTGTCTCGTCATCGACTTTGTCCCCATTCAAGGCCTTCTCGGCTTCAGGTTTAGTTCTGAAAGAGATTAAAAGTGGAATGTACTTACAGGATATTCATTCCTAACACCATTGTCTGGGTATTTAATAAATAGTACACCAATAATACACTCTGCAAAGTAACATACATTTTCTCAAACATGCTCGGAAATGTTCGTGTTACTTTCAAAAAAAGAAGATGCGAGGCTGTCCATTGCCGGCCTTGGCCAGCAAAAACATTATCGTCGTGTGTGTTTTTTTTAATTCGCTTGCTATTTGAGACACCTCTGTAGAGAAACTGACAAATCCATGGAGGTAATAAGTACAACTTCCATGGCCAAATCATCCATGATCATGGAAGTAGTAAATACTGATGTAAGGTAATTTAAGTGCGCCTAAATTTATTTCGCCCCTATGCTTTGTAAACAGCCAACTACTAGTTGAGTAATATTTATAGGTTTCGATATATTTATGTTAGGCGTACTTGCCCTGACTGACCTTACGTATTTCCTCGCTGTTTGAGAAAAGCATTATATATACCTCGGCCGCAATTGCGATTGCCGGACTCGTACTAATAGAACTCGTTCTAACTGACTCGTCCGGCAATGCGCTACTTGGCGGCCTCTGCAATAATGTACTATACCTATGAAGTTACCCTCATATGGTAAAAAAAAATAACTACATTTTCTCTTAATTCACAATTTGATATCAAAATACAATACAGTCACACATGATAATTTATATTGTTTTAAAGCACCTTACAAGATGCTTAGATTGGGGCTATGGGGGATTTGAGTGAAATGTCCCCAGATATTTATTTAGCTCTGCTAATCCATGTAAAAAAAACCATTAGTAATCTTAAAAATACAAATAGTTAAATACTTACTCTTTGCCCATATCTTTTTACACTTTTGTCCCAGGAACTAAGAATCTGTAAAAAAAATAATACAATTGGTCACTAAAATGCACTCTCATCTTTAGAGTTATGGTAGAAACACAGAATAATTTGGACGAACATTTACAAGAACTATTTGCATGCAACAATTAAGGTCTAGAATGGACAAGTTCAGATCTCAGTAGTAATAAATCAGCCAAGTACCAGGTGATCTTGCGCATGAAGGGTTCCATAGAGTCCCGTTTAACCCTTTGGGTATGGAACTCTAAAAGGTTCTAGAGGCTGAAAATCCATGCCTTTGTAGTTGGAACGCTAGGATTATTTTATGCTTCGATAAGAATTTAAAAACTAAATTTAGCAGGACATGTTTGGAATTTTTAAGTTGTGTCCTTCCTGACCATTTTTGCCAGATTTAGGGTAAACTGTCTCCTCAATACAGGTCACAGTCCAGCTTTTTCGTTTAAGAAGGTAGCAGCCCTACTTCTAAAATACTGGCCAAGGGATGTGAAAACTTAGCCAGGGGATGTAAAAAACTCTTTATGCTGTGTCTCGGATCCGTCCCAAATGTAGACATGTTTTTTGTATTTTTTTCCCATGCTTTTCAATAGTACTATTGAATAGCGAGGAGGCTCAAAACTACTATTTTCTGGTGCACCAATGTGCTCTGATCTATATGAAGGGTTAAGGAATATTATGTACCACTTACATGCCAGTTGAATCTGGTGGTACAACAAGGTAGGAATTATACACAATATTCTGTGAAACAGTTAATGAATTTCAGTGCAGCATGCACAGCAGCTTGACTGGCCGCTTATAATGTCTATTAATGCCAGAACCCACTGGCATTAATAGACATTAGTAGAAAACACTTTTAAATTGGAAGAGCATAGTAAACAATTTACATACATGTGTAAAAATAAGAAAAACACCTTCAAGATTACATATAATTTATATTGTTGTCCAATGTATACTTGTTTAATCCATAGGAAAGGCATTCGTGTGTACGTTTGTTACCTACGGATTGCAATCACGGCGCACATAAAAACTTAAAATTACATACTTAAAAACAAATACAATAGATCTTCCAAAATGTCTTCCTTAACACTAATTTCAACTTTCGTATTTAATAAAACCGTGTAATAACAGTTTATATGTGGAAAATTACAAAAAATAAACGTGACATTACCGTGATACTTTACAGGAACTATTTGATAGACAAGACAGACACGGTAGGGTTTTTTTTTTCACAGCTGTTTTCGGATTCTAGGCCTTGCCTAATATCCTGATATCATTAGAGAGTGCGCCCACGGGTGACTTTTGTCACCGTGACAACAAAGTTTCTGTCACCTCAAAAGTCAAGTCATGGACGCGTCATGGTCACGTCTCCATAGCGAACTGAACTTGAACTGAAGCAAAAGCCACACTCTCTTTAACCAATGTGCAGTCCACAATCCGCTCAAAGAGAATATCCTCTCCTGAATCCTCTCTGCGTTTACATACACGCGCCCGGGCTCGTAAACGTGCCCGTGAACGTCGTTTTGAACACCGTTCATGTAAACGCAATAAAAGCAGGGTGTTTACACTACCGCGGGCGTGCTAGTCAGTGCAAGGATCCAAGGATGGCAGACGACGAGGACGTTAATCTCGTGGGGGCTAACTGCTTTGGATTTCATTTACTTTTATAGGAAGAAGAAACAAAATGATGACGATAATGTATTTTTTTCTGTTTGCGTCTAAATTTACGTGTACTAATATTATTATTGGGAAATTTCAATTACTTTCGCATTCTGTCTGTTTGTTACCTCTTCACGTTTAAACCTCTGGACCGATTTCAATGAAATTTGATATGGAGATAGTTGGTAGGCTTCTCTTTATTTCGGAAAGATGCAGTTTCCACGGAAAAGAGATATAGTGTGCCCGTAAGTACTTCTTTTCTCCGTTTGAACATCTTCATGAGTTTGTCAACCTCTCCTAAGCATCTGCAACATTTTTTTAAATTTATGTTGCTTATTTGAGGGGGTCCATATTATTGGTTCTACTTGGTAACACCCCAGCAAATGTAAAATTTTGGTCGTTTGACCATTCCGACAAATTGGCATTGTTAAATTAATTTTATTCGGCAAGTCGTCATCGTCCGTACGCCACAAAGGTGCAAGCGATACTAACGCGACGCCGAAAAACCGCCAGCCGACCGATCGACGGCGTTCACGTTCACGTTCACGAGCGCGTTCAAAATCAGCCGATTTACACACCCGTGCCTGTGAACGCGCCCGTAATGTCATTTTGAACGCCGTTTATGTAAACGCACCATTTTATGAAGAGGACTGACTTTGCCCAGCAGTGGGGTGTAAACAAGCTTTTCAAAACCACCATTAATGAAATTTTTGGTTTCTAAGGATATTAAACAAGGCACTTCTTGTATATTTTTTTTCTTCAATCTATTATTATATTTGTATAAAACATGAAACTGTCTGATGATTGACGATCAACACACTACTACTACTACTACTACAGCCTATTTACGTCCCACTGCTGGGCACAGGCCTCCTCTCATCACGAGAGGGTTTGGGCTATAGTCCCCACGCGGGCCCAGTGCGGATTGGGGACTTCACACACATCTTTGAATTACTTCGCAGATGCGTGCAGGTTTCCTCACGATGTTTTCCTTCACCGAAAAGCACAGTGGTTAACTCAAATTGAATTTCGCACATAAGAAAACTTAGAGGTGCGAGCCGGAATCGAACCCCCGACCCTCTGCATGAGAGGCGGTAGGTCGAACTACTAGGCCACCACGGCTCCCACACACATAGAGCTGAAAACTGAAATTTGGCATGTAGGTTCCTTGGGTAAAGCAGGGGAGCACTAAGACAGGATTTTCCGGAATTCCTACGGGAACGGGATAATATGAGACTTCTCACCTATCTACCTATGCTCGCTATATCGCGGGAGACGGGTGGTAGTAGGGTGTAAACTGATAATGAATAAAACCCTTTATTGTCTATGAAGACGTATGGATGGTGACCGAACTGGCCGTGCTGGTTGGGATACTGCGTTTACATACACGCGCCCGGGCTCTTAAACGTGCCCGTGAACGTCGTGTTGAACGCCGTTCATGTAAGCACAATAAAATCAGGGTGTTTACACTACCGCGGGCGTGCTAGTCAGTGCAAGGATGGCAGACGACGAGGACGTTAATCTCGTGGGAGCTAACTGCTTTGGATTTCATTTACTTTTATAGGAAAAAGAAACAAAAAAATTATGACGATGTTTTTTTTTTCAGTTTGCGTCTAAATCCACCCGTACTAATATTATGAATGTGAAATTACAGTTACTTTCGCATTCTGTCTGTTTGTTACCTCTTCACGTTTAAACCTCTGGACCGATTTCAATGAAATTTGATATGGAGATAGTTGGAAGGCTTCTTTTTATTTCGGAAAGATGTAGTTTCCACGGAAAAGAGATAGAGTGTGCCCGTAAGTACTTCTTTTCTCCGTTTGAACTCCTTCATGAGTTTGTCATCCTCTCCTAAGACTCCTAAGCATTTGCAACGTTTTTTTTTAATTTATGTTGCTTATTTGAGGGGGTCCATATTATTGGTTCTACTTGGTAACACCCCAGGTAATGTAAAATTTTGGTCGATTGACCATTCCGACAAATTAAATTTAAATTAATTTTATTCGGCAAGTCGTCATCATCCGTACGCCAAAAAGGTGCAAGCGATACTAACGCGATCGCACCAGCCGACCGATCGACGGCGTTCACGTTCACGAGCGCGTTCATAATCAGCCTGTTTACACAACCGTGCCTGTGAACGCGCCCGTGAATGTCGTTTTGAACGCCGTTTATGTAAACACACCATAATTGGCAATAGAGTAGAAATTAGACATTTTTGTACAGGACATTTTGACGTTTTCAGAGGTAGGTTGATAAAAATAAAAATGATGAAATAATAATTTACTAATACAACAACTTTGGGTAGTTTGTAAATTTGTGCAGTTACCCGTTTATAGAGTTTATTCTAAGGGCCATTTTAATTGGGTTTAATTCTTCTTTTTACTAAAACTATTTTAACTGTCGCAGTATCCATCTATTAACTTTTTTTCACATCGCGTCGCTCGCACAAAAGGAATCCAGACGTAATTACCTTGGCTCTTAAGTGTATCCAACCTTCTGCTAAAGCGGGCTCTGTTTGTAATTGTTCTACCAAAATGTCGGCATTTATTGGTCTAAACTTGTCTGTAACTGTTATGATAAGAACTGTTGTTTTTTAGGGTGTCGTATTGGCAGCTATGTCCCACGTAAGGCGTTTCTGTTGCGACGACGAGACCGGAGAAGTGATTACGTATATGGTGAGCGAGGAGACTGGGGAGCCGGCGCCCGTGGCCGCTCGCGCCGCGCCCTCTCGCGCTCGCTCCAAGAACATATCCTTCCCGAAAGGCTACATGAGTGAGACAAAAAAGTTCAAAAATTTAAAAGCCCATATCATCGAAGGCTCCAATGTCTTCAGCCCACGCCTGCTCCTCATACCAGCCGCGATGATCTGCCCTGCTGTGGTGGTCGTTCTTATGATGATTCTCGAGTTGTTCCTACATGTATGTTGCCATCAGCAAAACAAGACTCTGAAAGACACTAGTCTCTATTACCGCAGCCCTTTTCATATTATAACGAGCATTTTCTGTGGGGTCTGCCGTGAGTGTGACACCATGTGTAAGATTGGACAGCTGCAGGATCAGCGGCGCTGTCGCTATGATTATCTCAAAGGCATGGCGATTTAGAAAGCATACAGTCTGTCTCTCTTCATGTTTGACCAGACAGTTTGCTAAACAATATACTGTTCAAATGTGTATTCTGTTGACCCCAAATAATAAGGAGGAAGGAGGATGGTTGGTTCAGTTTTCTGATTTACAGCTTATTGTATCCAGATTTAAACATGTTCATAAGTACTGAACACAGTGACCACAACTATAAGTTTAGCAGTTACATTCTGTTAAATCTCTGTCCTGAACAATAATTATTTGATTAACTAATACAAACATTGAAATTGTATACCAGTGGACTCCAATGAAATTTTGTGTAAATTATTTTCCTACAAAAGTTTTTAACATTACCCTTATTAATTTTAGTAACTGAACTAGACCATTTCCATTACTGTTGAACATTTTCACAATATGATCTGCATTTTGTCGGAGAATACTACTGTCCTCTGTGGTTAGAAGCAGTGATTACCCTCCACTAACTCAAATTAGTTTGTATTTAAAATTAAATGGTGATGGGCACAAACAATGATCTTAATATTAAGTATTTTTATGTTGGAAGCTCTTGCTATAGGGAAAGGAATAAATAATGAGCGAATTTCACAAGGAAATTGTAATAGATAACCAAAAGAAATATTAGTATCTGATCTCAAGAGCCTGCCAACATAAACCTTTTTGCTTAAATTTAGTTTTTGTTTAAATGTAGGTATAGGTATAATGTGGTAATCTGTATCTTAATAGCTCCTGCCAATACATGTTTCTAATTAGGCAATTAATAGTACATTGTGTATTAAGGGCAGTAAACGAGGAATTGTAGTCGAGAGCATTTATAAGCCCGGAACTGAAGGTCTTTAAAAGGGCTCGAGACTGCAATTCCTATACCGCCCGCGATACACACAATGTTTTTCATCACACTTGTGAGGAAAATAAAGGAAATATTCACCAGGGCGACCTTTGAACTTGTGCCTGTAGGTTAAACGGCAACGCGAACAAACCTTTTTTGTTTATTTTTAATATTCAATTCGTACTGGTCACTAACAATGGTGCGATCATTTGAGTAGTTTTACTTTTTAATTTGTATCATTTCGAAAAAAACAATTGAAAACAAATAAATTACGGCCCGTGGGCTCGTAAGAAATCTCGAAAGCCCGTGGTCTTAATATGGGCCTTAGAGACCGCTTTGCCTGCCTGTAATGACACCGTTTTCGAGAAAGTGTGATGAAAAATAATTTAGTTTAAAAATTGAATTTGGAATGATAGCATAGCAGTAATGTCTGAACAGTATTAACAAATTAATATTGAACTACATAAGATACTGTTCATTTGATAAAGGCTAGCTTTAGTATTTACCCTGCTACCAAAAAAATAAGAAACTAACCAAATTAATTTGTCTGGGCTGCATGTTTGCTGATTGCACTGAAAGGGCCCCCATTTTGTTTTGCCCCAGGGCTCTTAGATACCTAGCCATGCCACTGTTGCTGCCCAATCATTAGCAGTCAAACTGTGCAAGCAGTTTTGTGGACCATTTCTCAATTTGTAATTGTAGCTTTTGTATTAATAATAAATAGATAATTAAGTTTGCTGTGCAATCAAATCAGTACGTTAGTTAATTTGCTCTGAAAATCAGCAAATTAGCGAATATATAACTGTATTGTTTCTCTTTAATGATGAAAACAAAACTTCAAAATCGTTTTTTCAACATTGCATGAAGAGGCCCTGAGAAGTAACATTTAATGGAATTAACAACTCCCCGCATTTATTTATTTTAGTTTACAAAAAATATATCAGAGCTATTAAGAAACTTTCGGTGCTAGGATATGTTTTAAGCTATTTTGAAAGGTATATTTACAATCTTACCAATCGAGTAAACAACGCATAACGTATTATGTAAGATAATAAATTCGATCAGTCTACGATCAATCTTAGAGTGGTTGATTTTTCAATGGAAAATTCTCAGTAACTTCTGGCAACTTATAATTTTGCTTTTATTTAAGTTCTATCGAATTCGTATGACCATTTTGATTCATACTTTGGTTTGCCTTACAACATTGTAACTTTCAATTTTGAGACGCCAATGTATTTCTTACCATGAAACTGACCTTTTTTTGGAGTCATTGTTTTTTTTTTCAACCCAATTACAATGCCTTTGCAGCTTAATGCCATGGCGACAATAATCAACGGGTTTGTGATAGAATAACTTAAGCACTATGATAATTAAGATTCTGTAACGGCTTAGGAACCATTTTGAATTGGTTAGTGTTTAGTACAGTCGCCAGACTTTTATTAGTCAGTTGTGGGAGGAAACAAGGTGGTAGTAAATATCTGGACACAACCTTATTGTCAGTACGTTAGAGTGCATGTTCAGGTATTTATGACCAGGATCACTGTTGTTCACATATACAAATCTGATGGCGGCTGTACAAACGCCATGAAACTCTTTATAACATCTTTTGTTTCAAACAGACTACGAAGTTGAAAAAGTATTATGCTCGTTTTGTTTTTATGTATTGTTATAATAGTTTATTTTTGCGTTTTTACTAAATAAAATTTAATTTAAAATCCACTTACCGGTTTTCATTATTTTATTGCCTAGTTTCCTTTTAGGGGTCGCCTATCCTCTAATTCTTCTCAGTATCTCATAAGCGGAAATACCACTGCCCAAAATTTGTGCTAAGTGCGTGAGGGGTGCACGTGTAAAAGTAATAAATTGAAGCGTTTTGAATTGTGGAGGCGCGGGACTTTCTATAGTAGATTATCTCCGTCTATTGACCTAATCTTATTATCTTGTATAATTATCTGTTTATTTAGTTATCGAAGCGATCTCAGAAATGGTTTAAACGATTTTGACGAAATTTGGAATATAGGGGTTTACGGAGGTGACAAATCGATCTAGCCAGGTCTGAGAAAACTCGGTTTTATATATTTTCACCAATTTCACCCGAGCAAAGCTCGGTCGCCAAGGTCCGCTAACAAGAGTTATTTCGAGTTCCGGGGAAAAACATAATTCCCGCGGGAAACCGCCTTCCACGCGGACAAAGCAAAATCTGGTATGATATAAAGAAAACGACAGTTTTGTGAATATATTTATTTACATGAAGTGAAACAGTTGGTACAATTTTGCTCTGTATTTTGTTTTGCATTTACATGTTGTATTTACAATCGCCCGCACGAAGACCAAACGTAGCATTTTAATCTCTACACAACTTAACTTTCCTATTACCAAACGTAATATTATTAGCGCGATCATTTCAACGTAGATAAATAAACGCGAGCCACTCGCTAGCAGTTTCACAAAAATATATAGAGCTATGCCCGCATCTAACAAATCTTGTAGTGCCCCTTACTGCTAAATCTTCAAGGCTCTGACTGCCGCCCCGATACGTAAACTTTACATCACACATCTCACTGGGCTCATTCTGAATCACTTTGTTTGCGATCCACACGACAACTGGCACTTTTTCTGTGCCCTTTCACCGCTTATCATGACCTTGTTTGGGCGGTAACTAAACACTTTACCTTTGTACCGGTTGTAGTTGGGTATCACAAAGAAATTGACATTCAAAATGAGGCAGCAGGTAAATTAGAGTTGAATATGTGTATCAGATCTCAAAATACAATACATCTGTGACTTGATTCCTTTCAACCGACGAGTCCCAATATAAAAAATAATCTATTGTCTGTGGTTGAACCGTTAACAATTTGAATATCACGTTTTACTACACAACTTTTTAATGCAAGCACCTTTTAATACTGAAATGTTGGTTCACTTTAGCGAATTTTTACCGTCATTACATAGGCGACGACTTATTTCGTTGTTTTCTTAAAGCAGCAAAATAAGTATTTTGGACCTCATTCATTTAGAACTTATTGTATTATTATTATTATTTCCCCCCATATTTGTCAATACATAATTGTTGCCTAACTTCACGTCAACTTTGGCAGTCAGAGATTAAGAAACGAATCGAAGCTGCAATTTCATTTACAACCGACTATAAATTATCAATCACAGCGCCTTTTTCAACATTATCAAGATTTCAAACTAAAATTCCTTCGGTAGCTCACAGTCTCGCCTCGGCCAACGCGTCATATCCAAACGAAACATTACTAATACCTAAAAATGCAAACAAATGAGTTAATTCGACGTGCTTTATATTATAATAAATCACATAGCGTTACAAAAATAACAAGACAAGCGTAAAACATTTACGAAATATTTCGTGGACAATCATTTTACGTAGCACATAACTGGACAATATTCGCATTTAGAGCTTATTTATTATTAATAAATTTAGTTTTTCAGAATTAAACTGTACTGGTTATTGTAGCACTGTCCTACGCTTAAAGACATGAAACATAGCCTTAGAACTTAATACACGACATAATTTAGAAAGTATTTCCTTACTATAGACAAATAATATTTCACAACATGTATTATTATTTAAGGCCGTCATGCAGGGTAAGCCAGATGCTTGTTGGTGTCAATTTAAAATATCTTCAAAGTACTTAAGACTAAATCGGACAATCCTTGCGATCTCATGATAATGATAACAATGACAAGCATCACTGAAGTGATTTATGTTAGAGTATTTCCAGTCGATTCTTATTGAGGATCCTTGTCATGTTGAATTTCATTTTTCATTTCTTTCAAAGTTGGAATAGAAATTGTCATAGCTTCTTATTTACAACGTCGAGATTGTTTGTACAATTATATCTGTACAAACATAACGGAAATGTGTAATCGAACTTCGTGGAAATGTCGGCTAAAATAGGAGACATTTTTGTATGAAAATGATAACGTTAAAATACGAACCACATATAACATCCAAACATAACAAATACATTATTCTAAAATGCCAACAATCAAATGAGAATGACTAAAGCTAGTGATATTTTTCATGTTGATGTTGTACACAATTTGGGTTGTAATTTTACTATTGAGGTTAACCTAGACATATATCATTTCATTCTTTATATACGTATGTATTTTAATGTACCTATGTAACAGGACCTAACATTTCATTGTCTATAGACATGCGGTAAGTATTCGCACCAGAATCGATTATATTCAGCAATACATATAACCAATTCATCGAGGACCAAACTTGCTCTTATATTTTATATATGTTCTGCATACTTTACTAGATCGAAAAGAAACTGGCACGAGAACGTTTTTCACTCTGTTCACTCCGTTCCTTCTAAAGAATAAGAAATCAGCGGGCGATTTTTACACCACTTTTAACATGTCCCGAGTTTTCGTTGCGACGTAAAGAGCTGCCATTTGGATCAGATGGTAGAAAAACTCAAAATAAATATCAGAGCAAAGTGGCAATTTGACATTACTGTGATGAAAAAGGAGTAGGCGAGAAAAATACTGCACGAATTTAGCCAAGAATTTAGAGCCGTGACGTTCAAGACTATCGTTTAAAAAAAAACGTTAATGTCAAGACACACTGTAAAATTTGTCCATTAGTTTGTATTCAACTGGTGCTGTCTGTACTGAGTGTAGTTAATGGATATGCATAATATAAATTAATCACATATACACTGTGCAGTTCACTAAGAACTATTCAGTTGTCAATAACAGAGTCACAATTAAAATTTTACGCGTGTAAAGCCTTATAGGGCATGATTCAATCGATTTTCAAACTTTTACAACAAATTTGTAGTTAATCGCAGATAGAGGTCACACGTGAGTAGAATCACTCGATGACTAGACGTCGAGTCATTTGAAATAGTCTAGTCATATTACCGCGCCCTGTGCCTGCGATGAATTGTTCCCAGTTCTACAGATTTCTTTTACAGAATACCATGTCTACAGATTTCTATTTCTACACATTCCCAAGTGTACAGATTCCCAATTCTACATAATTTAAATTTTACAGAATATTGATTCTGCATATTCACAATTCCACAGATTCCCAATTCTACATAATTGGTATTCTACAAAATAATACAAGGAATGTAACTGGGTCGACGGGTCCCCGCTACGCGGGGCCCCTATTTCTAGGTAGTTTGCCCTTCGGGCGTATATAGATAACTAACGAACCTAACCTACATTCACACCTAACGGACTGAGTGGACCCTTACCGGTAAAATAGTAGTCAGATAAGAAACTGTGGAATAAAGAATATGTAGAATTGGGAACCTGTGTAATTGGTTATCTGTTAAATTGGGAACCTGTGTAATTGGTTATCTGTTAAATTGGGAATCCGTAGATTAGAGAATCTGTAGGATTGGGAATCTGTAGTCATGAGCCCCAGTCCCTGCGATTACATAGTTCCTAACAAATAAATAAATAATGTAAAATTTAACATACAATTCTATCGCGACAAAGATTACGCATTCAACACCGACAGTGCGTATTCAAATCATTTAGTAAAAAATATGTAATGTGTAATGCTGCACTGGCAATACAACTACACACCGCGGCAAAGGTTGTTAATTCCTTCACAGAGTTGGCCACTACACACGAGAAAACTCAATGAAAGCCGTATTTGTAATTTTGTATAATTATAAAAAAACATAGTTAAATTTAGTAGTACGTAGACATGCTAGTCCTCAATCGTTTAAAACATAATATCTACCATATTCAACTTCAAAAATGTATAAGATTCAGTCTTTAAAACTGTCAAGATTTGAATTAAGTTTAAAAAACCAAGTCTTCGTGATACAAACCTTTGCCGGACTCCTCGTATCAATTTGATAACCTATTACAGAAAGACTGCCGTGCTAATTTAGCCTTTATTAGTTAACGCATAAATTATATTGTGTCGAGCGCGGTCGAGTCGCAGTCGCAATAGATAGAGCTAGTTCAGCTGTCGATTACAATCCGAACTTGAATGTGGTCGGCACTTGCGCGGGCACAGTGAACGAGTAACCTGGGGACAACAATGGTTGATTAGAAGTGTCAAATGTAATCTCCTTTTTAAATCTCCACTCTTCAGAGACATGTAAGTGCCACTTGCACCGAAAAGTTAATAACCTTGGATTAGACCCTTAAATCAGGATTAGTCATATAGTAGAGGATCCGCGTTAGCAAAGATCCTTGTCATCATCATAATTTCAGCCGAAGGACGTCCACTGCTGGACATAGGCCTCCCCCAAGGCTCGCCACTCAGACCGGTCCTGTGCCACTCGCTTCCACCAGTTTCCCGCGACCTACGCGAGGTCGTCACTCCATCTTGTTGGAGGCCTACCGACAGCTCGTCTCCCGGTTCGCGGGCGCCACTCGAGAACTTTCCGGCCCCATCGGCCATCAGTCCTGCGAGCTCGCAATTCTTCGGGCTGTCGGCCCTTCTGTTTAGTCGATAAAAAGTCCCCCCCCCCCTAAATAATCTAAGTGTACTCGTGACTACTTATTCATTCTCTCAGCTGGGTCAAGCCCCACTCCCCCCAAACAAAAATCCTGGATCCGCCACTGAGCTGCTTGCTACTTGCTACACTATGTATTTGGGCGCCAATGTAACGTTGATGTTTTATTTATTGAAGTCTATAAATACTGACCTCCGCTCTGCTCGATCCGCTTGCTGTCCTGCTGCGCCTTCCGTTGGTCGGCGAGCACGAGGACTGCGCCGAGCTGCTTCTGCTGCTCCTCGTTGAGAACGCTCGTTAGCGCCTGGTAGAGCGCGGGCTCCTTGCCCGATAGTTCTACAACATATCATCATTAACATAAGTTTAAGAAGAATAAGAAGCTTGAATAAAACGGTAGTATACAGGAGGCTATTATATTACCTATTTATAATTATTCGCCGCTCTGCGCAGAGCTGGTTTTCAGCCGTCCCTTAGAATATTACATTTACATACTACAAGGTAATATATACAAACATACATTACTCATATGAGTTTGGGATAAGAAATCCAAAAAAGAGAAAATAAAACTTAATAACAAGATAAATTATTGTTTAAGATAAGTCTTAAATTAAAGTCGAATACCTAATTTTACCTACAGTATTACAGAAGATAATTATTTAGCGAAGAGCGGGGTCTCCTGTCAAAACTATTTCATACTTACGAGGAGACACCGACCTCGTACCTTATTTTAACTGTTCTGTAAAAACAAATGATGTGTTTCATTTCTTTTTTCATCATATCACATACTGATGACGCGGCATCGGTGAAGTTGTGCATTGAAAGGTTGCCAAAAATATGGAGAGGGGCATGGCAGGCTGCGTGATTAGGATAGATTTTCATGCGGAGTTCATGCAATAGTAATGTCACGGTACTTGACGTCTAAAACATGGTGTTACGGTTATCGAGTACATGGTTAAGGTTAATTGCTTTTTTTCATGTAGTATGATAGGCAAACGATATGATAACAAAAGGCCACCTGATAGTAAGAGGTCACTACGGCCCATGGACACCGAAATCTCATTATTTCTATTTCAGAATCCATAAGATCCCGAATGCGTTGCCTAACCTGAGGCAGACGGAATATTTCTGTGCCAGTAAGTAATTTCACCGGCTGCCTTAACCCCCTACAGGAACACAACAGTGTGAGCACTGCTATTTGGTGGTTAGCGGTTAAATTGGTGCTACCCGGACAGACCTAGCACCAGCTCCTACCACATCAAAACTATTTCAAGTATCGCTATGGCAAGTAAAAAACCGGCCAACTGCGTGTCGGGCCACGCGCAAAGTATAGGGTTCCGAAGTTGACGATGCCCACAGTACCTTTCTAACACTTATTAGCATCTAGCTAGCCTGTGGTATGACGTGCCCGACCGACGCCCCTGCCGCTCGAGAAAAATCATTGATTTTTAATCATTTCATAAGTTGGTCGACTATTACTCGTAAGTTTGTACAGCCTACTTAGCTGTGATAGTTTTCCTTTCAACTACGTTATATATGCCACAACCGTGATTTTTTTCAGCCATCCAAATACCACCATTTAGCTGGCAGGGGGGGGGGGGGGGACACATGACTCTAACAAAAAATAGCACTTTAAAGCTTAATATTTCACAAACGCATAACTTAATCAAAAAATGGTTTTAACAAACCCACAATATTTTTTTAATACCTATTCAACGATATGCCGCACCATGGGGTACGCAAGAAAAAAAAATTACATCCCCACTTTACGAGTAGGGGAGGCACCCTATAAAAAAATATTTCAAAATTTTATTGTACCTTTTTGTCAGCGTAACTAATATGTATATTCATGCCAAATTACAGCTTTCTAGAACCAAGCATCTCCGAGCAATAGTGCGGACAGACGGACGGACGGACATGGCGAAACTATAAGGGTTCCTTGTGGACTTCGGAACCCTAAAAAGCCGTGGTAGCCTAGTGGTTCAACCTACCGCCTCTCATGCAGAGGGTCGGGGGTTCGATTCCGGCTCGCACCTCTAAGTTTACTTATGTGCGAAATTCAATTTAAATTTACCACTGAGCTTTTCGGTGAAGGAAAACATCGTGAGGAAACCTGCACTCATCTGCGAAGTAATTCAAAGATGTGTGTGAAGTCCCCAATCCGCACTGGGCCCGTGTGGGGACTATTGCCCAAACCCTCTCGTGATGAGAGGAGGCCTGTGCCCAGCAGTGGGACGCAAATAGGCTGTAGTAGTACTTTCTAAATAATGCAATTTATGCCTTTATGCTCATATAAATTGATTGATAACCTCATGTACTGATGCATGATGCATGAAGAGTGATGATAATAAGAATGACCACTAGAATGCTATGCATAAGTAAATGCCGCTTATAGCGAAATTTCCCTCTACTTAACATGTAGTTACGAATATGTTATCCCTCTCGTGATGAGAGGAGGCCTGTGCCCAGCAGTGAGACGCAAATAGGCTGAAGTAGTAGTAGTAGTATGGCAAGTAAACGCATATGGAAGGAAGCTCGGCGTATGAAACGTCGCCACGTACCGGTGAGCGTGATCTTGAATTTGACGTACTCGTCGACGTCACAATCTTTGTCGTCGAGCGGCGTGGTATAGCACTCAATCGCGGTCTCGTCCGGCTCAAAGTCGTCGTCGTCCTGTGAACGCGTCATTAGAAATAGAAAAATATTTATTCAATGACACCGATTAGAGCACCTATTTGTAAGTCCAATATTTACAAAGGCTGTTTCAAAATTTCAGAAAAAGTTTATAACAAGATCCCAGTAGAGATAAGATCAGTCAACGGAAAACTGTTTTATATAAAATTACGTAAGTGGCTGCTCGAAAATTGTTTTTATACACTTAATGAATTTTTTGACATGGAATTTTAATTTATGAATATTTATATTTATCCTCATACACTAATTGATTTTTATTTTTGACATGAAATTGTAAGTTATATTTTTATAGGTACACTAAATTAATTGAAATTGTGATTTGATAAAATATTTTTTTTTTAATCATTTTACTTTTACATATTTTATTATGACATTATTTGTAGGCATGAAGTAAAATTGTGGTAAATAATACATTTAAAATATTAATTTTTATTTAGGTAATCATTAAATATTTGCATGCCGCTTGCGGTAGAATGTGTGAGACTACTGTATATATTATATAAGTATACATAAGCAAATCTAAATATGTAACCATGTTCTTCGCAAATAAACGTTATCTTATCTTATCTAAACATAAGAAACTTAAAATAACTAGAGTATGGTGTCACTGAAATGCCATCCAACTCAGCATTATGTCGAGGCCCTGAGGGTCTCGACGCTGGTCTTCCGTGGACACCATTGCAGTGGTAACGTAATACAGTTTAAGGCGTAAATCACCCGAGATTATTTTAATACGCCACTTGCAACACACAGCAGTCCGAATGACGTTCGGGTGTCACCCACACCACAGAATACCGGAGTGGCATACCTGGCAAAGTATATTATTATATCATGATCTCACCTCATCGTCACTGTCTTCGTAGTCTTCAATCTTGGCGGTCATGTGTATTCCCTGCGCGGCGCTATTCTTGACAGTCATACGTGCCAGGTTAGACAGGTATTCGTTGTTCATGTCCTCAATGTCATCTTCGTCACTCGACAGGACTTCTGCGGAAGTAATTGAACGTTTTGTTATCTATAGAACTGGCTTGTGTATGGGCATCACTTAGGGAATGCAAAACCCGGTGCAATCTGAAACCCGGGTAATACCCGACTTTTTTTCAGAAAACCGGGTTACCCGGGTATCTACCCGGGTTTCATAAAAATAAAAATAAAAACGTGTAGAACATCAAAATCTTGGTTTAAGGTCATAGACGTGAGGCGTGAGATGATTCTGCAGTATTTAGGCGATGTTTGTAGCTCGAGAGCTCAACAGACGGATCGGAAAGTTTCTGAAGAGCGATAATATGTTCGCTGATTCAATATTTTTAACATATTAAAGCCAAGGGCTATTGAACGTAGGTACATAGGCTCTAAGGTGTCTCAGAGGTCTGTCTATTCGGCAAACTGTGTACTCGGCGACGTATGGCATGGCCTGTCCATCCACCGTAACCTTTACTTTCGCGCGATTGGTCATCAACGGAGTCTTCAACCTGTTCATCGTAAGTTCAACCTCAAGGCTTGCGTTGCTGAGGTCTTGCAGCATAAATTTCAGTTTAAATACCGATGCTGTCGACGAATCTAAGATTAGTCAATTTCCTATTTTCAAAGCATGTTAAATGCAGCTATTTTTAAGCTGCTAAATATTTACAAGCTGTTTTCGCAAGTCCTCTCATTGCGAATCAATACCATCTCACGCGCAGTTTTTACTGCCTTTCTTGGAATATTTACAAGCCTATTTTGGAAGAAGCTAGAGTACCGTAGACCACATACATTCGTTGATTGAATGTATGTGGTCTACGGTTCCACCAAAATTCGGTGATTTATACAGAAGACCAAACAGTATAAGTAACTTTGCCTTTGCCTATTGCATTTGTGGACTCTGAGAGCGCCTTTGATATGATCTTTCCAAAGCTTATTCATCGCTGCATTGCTGGATGCTTTAAAGATTCTGGACTGGACAGGAAGGGGCCAGGCACCAATTTAAATGGCGAGAGTTGTCGACGATTTTGTATTCATGGATGAGGCAAAGGACCAATGGAAGGCCTCAGTGCCATTGCCATGCTCGTTGACCTCAGCAGAGTTTCTGATAGAGTTGGTCTGAAAATTAACATGGCCAAGACGAAAATAATGTGCATGTAGGGCCAACTCCCGTAATTATTAGAGGCTCTGCGCGATTCTTGATGATTATGTAGGTATACCTACCTCGGTAAACGGTCCTGTTAGTTACGAGTTAGTCAAACTTCGATAAAGGTAACGCGGCGAATCCGACTCGGATAGACGGCATTCGGGAACGGGAAGCTTCGTTGTGTCTTTTCGCCCAAATTACCACAGTGTTTCAAGTCCAAAAGTCTTTGAGCAGTGTGTTGTCAATTATGATTTACGGATCTAAGACGTTGGCGCTAAATGAGCTTCATAGGAAAGCTCAAGTTGAGTCAATGGGGAGGGCTACGCTCGGGATGTCTCTCTAATAAAGTAAGAAATGATAATGTACTTATCCGCAATCGAACTAGTGTCACCGGTCACCGCTCACAGATCTGCTTGAGTGATGATGGGAAGTGTTTCTACGGATTGTTAAAAGTATTTCTTCGAAAACAGAATGAATATTGTTTGTTATTTGCGTAAATATTTGTTGTTTTTACGATTCGGGTAGAAACCGGGTTTTGGACTCAAAACCCGGGTTTTACCCGACTCTAAAAGTGGGCGGGTACCCGGGTTTTCGGGTACCCGGGTACCCGGGTTGCACTCCCTAGCATCACTACACTACATAGTATAAAACAAAGTCGCTTCCTGCTGTCTGTCCCTATGTATGCTTAGATATTTAGAAGTACGAAACGGATTTTGCAGCGTTTTTTTTTTCATAGATCTAGAGTGGTTTAGAGTGATAGAGTGACCCTTTCGCCTGTGCCCAGCAGTGGGACGCAAATAGGCTGTAGTAGTAGTAGTAGAGTAATTCAAGAGGAAGGTTTGAGTATATAATTTGTTAAAGTTTAACGCTCAATTCCCGCGACGCTATAACCGAATTCCACGCGGACGAAGTTAGTTCAAATTTAAACCTATTTTTTCCCGTTCCTGTGAGTTTCGGAAATTCCTCTCATTGTGCTCCCCTACACTCACCGAGGTACCTACATGGCAAATTTCAGCTTCCTACGACCAGTGATTTCGGCTGTGCGTTGTCATCAGTCACGTTATTAACGGAAGTTTTATATGACCACTAGCTTCTGCCCGCGGGAACTATGCGTTTTTTTCTGGGATAAAAAGTAGCCTATGTCCTTTCCCGGGACCCCAACTATCTCCATGCCAAATTTCGTCGCAATCGGTCTGGACTGGTGGCTGAAGCGTGAAGAGGTAACAGACAGACAGACAGACAGACAGACAGACAGACAGAGTTACTTTCACATTTATAATATTAGTATGGATATGGACTAGCCGTTGCCCGCGTCTTCGGGCCATTTCGAGCAGCATAGAGATCTTCTACTATCTAAAGTCCCGCGCCTTCACATTTCAAAACGCTTCTATGTATTTAAAAAGCACCACCAACACATGTGTGCGTGCTGAGACAGCCATCAAATATGCGTTGAGTGTTGGTGGTGCTTTTTAATTAATAATATGAAGTCTAGTATGTATATGTAGATAGATTGATCCAATCCCGCTACCTTCGTCCTCTTCGTCGTCGTCCTCTGAAGAGGTCGAGTCGTCGTCGGCCTCGGCGCGCGCCTCGTACGCCCGCTTGAGCCCGTCGAACAGCACGAGGCACGACGGCATTATCTTGGGCAGCACGGGCTCGAGGTTGGGCCGCGACGGGCCCATCTCGAGCAGCGTGCATATGTATATATAGATAGATTGATCCAATCCCGCTACCTTCGTCCTCTTCGTCGTCGTCCTCTGAAGAGGTCGAGTCGTCGTCGGCCTCGGCGCGCGCCTCGTACGCCCGCTTGAGTCCGTCGAACAGCACGAGGCACGACGGCATTATCTTGGGCAGCACGGGCTCGAGGTTGGGCCGCGACGGGCCCATCTCGAGCAGCGTGCATATGTATATATAGATAGATTGATCCAATCCCGCTACCTTCGTCCTCTTCGTCGTCGTCCTCTGAAGAGGTCGAGTCGTCGTCGGCCTCGGCGCGCGCCTCGTACGCCCGCTTGAGTCCGTCGAACAGCACGAGGCACGACGGCATTATCTTGGGCAGCACGGGCTCGAGGTTGGGCCGCGACGGGCCCATCTCGAGCAGCGTGCATATGTATATATAGATAGATTGATCCAATCCCGCTACCTTCGTCCTCTTCGTCGTCGTCCTCTGAAGAGGTCGAGTCGTCGTCGGCCTCGGCGCGCGCTTCGTACGCCCGCTTGAGTCCGTCGAACAGCACGAGGCACGACGGCATTATCTTGGGCAGCACGGGCTCGAGGTTGGGCCGCGACGGGCCCATCTCGAGCAGCGTGCATATGTATATATAGATAGATTGATCCAATCCCGCTACCTTCGTCCTCTTCGTCGTCGTCCTCTGAAGAGGTCGAGTCGTCGTCGGCCTCGGCGCGCGCCTCGTACGCCCGCTTGAGTCCGTCGAACAGCACGAGGCACGACGGCATTATCTTGGGCAGCACGGGCTCGAGGTTGGGCCGCGACGGGCCCATCTCGAGCAGCGTGCATATGCCGAGCACGCAGAGCTTCCTGTCGTGGAGTCTGCGGAGAAATCGGCTCGTCTCAATCTATTTATCTTGTCTCAGAATATCAACACTAATATTATAAATGCGAAAGTAACTCTGTCTTTCTGTCTGTCTGTCTGTCTTTCTGTCAGTCTGTCTGTCTGTCTGTTACCTCTTCACGCTTCAACCGCTGGACCGATTGAGATGAAATTTGGTATGAAGATAGTTGGGGTCCCGGGAAATGACAGACTACATTTTATCCCGGAAAAACGCAGTTCCCGCGGGAACGCGATAACCGAATTCCACGCGGGCGAAGTCGCGGGCAGAAGCTAGTAGGATATAAAATACTGGTTTAGAGATATATATACATACTAGTTGTGCCCCGCGACTTCGTCTGCTTGGAATATAAAAGTGCCGAATTCCACACGGGCGAAGTCGCGGACAGAAGCTAGTATTTTTATATTTAAAATATGATGCTCGTTAAATATTTTTTGTATGGGATAAAATGACGTTTCTGTATGGAATGACAGCTCGGCGGCCATATTTAACGAACACGAGTCCGTCCTTAGTGAAAGGGCGAAGAATTAGGGTGGGTTGATTCAAACTGTTCGTTAAAGTTAACGTTAAATATTTTACTGTGGGACAAAATGACGTTTCTGTAGGGAATGACAGTTCGGCGGCCATATTTAACGACCAAGAGTCCGTCAACTATGCATGAATCAACCCACCCTTACTGCATAAGACTAAAAAAAAACAAGACATGTCACACTCACCCCATAAAGCAATCTGTGTCATGGATCCACTGGTTGATGAAGTGCTGTGTTATCGAAGCGTTGGGTACGGACTCTTGCAGCTTGTCCAATATGGTGAACAGGAGAACGGGGTTGCAATACAATATTGCTATTAGGACCTGCACAAACATAAACAATTCTTTCTTGGAGATAAATCAGCAAACAAATGACTTCTGAATAAATATTGGAATACACATTGTTTCAAACTTTCGCGATACACACTCATATTAAGCACACTATCAACGGGACTTAATCGCGTAAAAACTATTTATATTTTACCTAAAAAAAAAAGGTAAAATATAAATAGTTATCACGCGATTAAGTCCCGTTGATAGTGTGTTTAAATATTGGCTAAGTGACAAATCTTGTATGTCAAAGATAAGAGTGTCAAAGTACCAATTGACGTCGTTGTAGTATATTGAATTTGCTATTAATAGCACGTTTGTTATTTTTACACGAAAGGTCGTTTACAGCATTATGATTTATTATAAACAACCTCGAGCCGAAACTAAATACTTTTGTCATACAACCAGTCGGTAATGGATGATTTTGATTTATATTGATTGACTAGCTTTTCCCCGCAACTTCGTATGCGCAGAAATATTAAATGTAAAATCCCGTTTTTTTCCGTTCCCGTGGGAATTTCGCAAAATCCTTTCTTAGCGTATGCCTACGTCATAACATCTACCTTCGGCCGTCTACAGAACCAGTTTCGGAACTGGTTCCGTACGAGGATTTAAATTACTTGTATGGAACTGGTTCCCTACGAGGCTTTTTTTTTACCTGTATGGAACTGGTTCCGATCGAGGCTTTTGCTGTGCTTTTAGGTAACCGACTGCGATTACTTCATAAAGTAATTTGTAGGTAACTGATTCCGATTACTTTATATGTACCTATTGTGGAGACTGGCCGAGTACAATCGGTTAGTTGACACATTCTCTTCCAAAAATAGGTAATTTTAAGCGTAGAATTGTGTAGCTTTTATTATTTAGTGAGTCTTTTGATGGACATTGTAATAAACGCATCTCTCAAAATATAATATCAATTCAACTTAAAATCTATTATTCCTTAGTTAGACAGTATTAGGGCAGTAAATAGGCCAGTCTTCAAGATTTATATATTTTAATAAGCTAGACATCGTCTTCGTGTCTTCGGATTCCACCGCTGATCTCCGTGCCTGCAGCATCTACCTGAGCTAACATCAACCCCCCGCTACATTTGGTGTAGGCGCGCTCGGTGGAAAGGAGAACATCTACATTTAGTGGAAGCTGCTCTCAGTGGAAAGAAGAACATCTACATTTAGTGGAGTCGTTCTCGATGGAAGGAAGAACACGCGCGGAACGAGAAACAATTGACAATGGAATGGATGTCGCGCTCTTGAAGATGATGGTGAAGCGCTTTCAAAGAGTGATGGAATGGACAACCGCATGGCGAAAAACACGGTTGTACCGATTTTATTTATTTTAATCAAAATTTTCATCCATTGTCATATGCACCACGTTCATTTATTTGAGGAAAATGGCTGCCCATAAGAATCGCAATAATTATTTTTAACAATATTTTACTGGCCTTTTGATACATTATAAATAATAACGAGAGATTCATGAGGAATAATTTTATATTATAATATTTTTTTTATTATTCTATATAAATTCACTTCGATCACTTTTCTGGAGCAAGAATCCGTTGGAGCAAATCACGGACTATTCTTCATGCTGCGTCAGGAACGATAGATTTCTTCTTCAAAGTTCTCTTATGTTGTGATCATAATTTTTCTTCTTATTATTACGTATTTCTCCCCAATATTTCTTTATTCGTGAAAGGCAGGTAAAATTTTCTATACTCGCAATGTTTATTTTATATTGAATATAATTACTTTTATAATAACGTTTATTTTGATATATGATTGACTTTGTCATATTTCAAAACATTTCTCATTAATATTTTATATGGCTTAGGTAGGTTAATATTTTCATTCCTAGAACAAATAGTTCGTATTGTGAGTGAAGGATAAATAAATAAAGTTTGTGATAGGAAGTTCATGAATAGAAACCTTTATGGTGAGTTTTGTAGTTGTCATTGAAAAATATTTTTAATGAAGAGTAAATACTTGACATGACTTTGTGACATATCTGTCAAATGATAATAAATGGTTTTATATGTAAACAAATACTCATGAATTAAATAATGTCGTAATGAATATGAATAGGTAGGAAGTTTTTATATTAATTAAAGATAATTGAATATGCACTGCTTGAATAGGTAGGAGTTTTATAATAATTAAAAGGTGGTACTTAGAATTGAAGTATAGAAGTTGAAATAGCAATGATTATCATTGGTTGTGATAAAAGTAGGTATAAGTAGTTGTGTAATGTGTTTGGTGTAAGATTTTCGCGATGGCAGAACCAACCACAACTCAATCTATGCCATAGGCTTTTGAGGGGGCTTCGTTGCTTACCAGTGGATTGGGAATGTTGTTGCAGAGTCCGAAGCTGATATGCATTTATATGATTTCATTACATCGAAAATATTACGTCTTGCTTAGGTTTAGGTGTTATGTAGGAATAGTGTAGTTACACACGTAGGTATATAATGTATATAGATAATGTAGATAGTGTATAGTGTATAATTAGTGAGAATTTCTTGATGTAGAAAGCGTAACCTGTGTGTAGAATGTGTATATATGTGTCTTTTATAATTATTAGGATAATGACTTTTTCTTTCAGTGACATAGTGATTCTATTCTTAGTGTTTTTCTTTTATAGGATATTGTATCGAGCACATTGCCTAATGAATTTAAATAAATAAATGGCAATGATTAGTTATTAATAAACGGTTTCATAATAATATTTATGATACCTCTGTCATAGTCAGTAATAAATAAACATAGAGATCCCTTTTTAATTAATTTTCATTTTTTTTTTAATAACTGTCAGCTGCCTTTGTGTTCAAACAAATTAATTAATTTTTTTTATTTTTTTTCTCTCTCTTTAGAACCTGCCTAGCTATGATTTATAATATGTTGCTTAAAGACCATGCTCACACCTTTGTTTTTTTTCATGTGCTGTCACCGTGGCGATTTGTGGAAGTTACTCTACGACCGTGTCTTCGAGGTATATCCATGGGCGGGCAGACGACCCCTCATATGTAAGGGACTGCACCCCATGGATCGCCAAGAAGAGAATTTAAAATATTTTTGTGCGGTCGCTCGTTTGCTTTAAAGCTTACCTTTTAAAGGAAAATTATGTGACTTCCGCAAGTCTGTAATTTTTTATTGCAAGGAGAGGTTTCAAAGTTTACATAATTTAGCTTTTTGAACAATATTGTATCAGGTTAGGTTAGTCCGATTATTCTTGTCTGCGGACATTTTTTTTTTCGTCGAAATTTGTTTTTGGTCCGAAATCCACCTTTTCTAATATTCATTATTGATTCAGATTTTCTTTTAAGAGTGTTAATTATATATAATGAATATGGATGGAAAGGTTGGTTATTCCTTACACAGGAACAGTCTTAGTTTTGTAAAAGAAAAATTTCGACGTAGGGTAGGGCCTTCGTTAGCTAGGCGGTTCCTCGAAAGGGGAGGAGGGAAATGTGGAGACTGGCCGAGTACAATCGGTTAGTTGACACATTCTCTTCCAAAAATAGGTAATTTTAAGCGTAGAATTGTGTAGCTTTTATTATTTAGTGAGTCTTTTGATGAAGAAGAAGAAAGAAGAAGAAGAAGAAGAAGAAAAACATTTATTCGTGACGATAAACACACAACATGAAAGCATAAAAAGGGTTATGGTTGGTCACGAAATGGTCCCAACTCAGCGTAATGCTGGCATTAAAGCCAGCGCTGGTCTTCCGTTAGGACCATTTGGTGAAACCACGGCCAGCTACACACGAACAAGAGACAAACAAAAAAACAACTAACAGAACAAAAATAGAGAAAAATAAAATATAAAATATATAAAAAATTATAAAAAAAGTTTATACAATAAAATAAGAATAAAATGAAACAATAAAATTAATATGAAGCAACTTTTAAAACACCGAGACACACTTGGTTTTGAAACCATAGACTTAAAAACTACTAATCTGTGCTCCAAAATTAAAACTACTCTGTGGCCAAACTCACAAATATTTACATGACAAACAATAACAAATACCTAAAAACTATCCCAAAACCAGATTATATTTTCATATATAAAACAGATACTTTAATAAAATTATTATATAAAAACAAAATGCAAAAATAGAGAGGGCACGGAAGGGAAACAAAATGGTAAATATTTAATTTTCATATGCAGCTAGTATCGTGACTCAAGGTTTCCTGCATTTCTTGGTGTTCACATATGAATTTTTTTAAATTAAGCCTAAAACCTTGTATGTTTTGCAGATTCCTTATGGGCGGTGGAATGTTGTTCCAGCATTTTGTCGCTGCATATCTGAAACTGCCCCGAAACGCAGCTGAGGTGTGCAAAGGTGTGAACAACTGAGGTCGACATTTGCGAGTTCTATGGGACCTATGCCTGGACACCCACTGCAACTTGCGAAATAGATAAGCTGGAGCTTCATGCTTCAGTACTCCAAACAGCAAACATGCCAGATGCAGCTTTCTGCGATGCTGCATTTTTAGAATGGAGTACTTGTTAAGGAACGGTGTTATGTGGGCCCTCAATGGAATGCTGATGGACATTGTAATAAACGCATCTCTCAAAATATAATATCAATTCAACTTAAAATCTATTATTCCTTAGTTAGACAGTATTAGGGCAGTAAATAGGCCAGTCTTCAAGATTTATATATTTTAATAAGCTAGACATCGTCTTCGTGTCTTCGGATTCCACCGCTGATCTCCGTGCCTGCAGCATCTACCTGAGCTAACATCAACCCCCCGCTACATTACTATTTATACATACATATCTTACTTAGGTCAAAGGTGTGAATGTAGGTTAGGTTCATTAGTTATCTATATACGCCCGAAGGGCAAACTACCTAGAAATAGGGGCCCCGCGTAGCGGGGACCCGTCGACCCAGTCACATTCCTAAGTCTTTGCATATTCACGGACTGAGTGGACCCTTACCGGTAAACTAGTAGTCGACATTCGGGGAAAATAGACATTCAGGGAATAGCCATTCAAGGGAATGGACTTTCAGGGAACAGACATTCGGGGAATAGACGGTTGAGGAATGGACAATAAGTGAATTAGACCACGTGGACCGCTCCGTTTTTTTTAATACTTGATAGTTAATAGTCCCGTACACGACTGATGAAATATAATAATTACTTGATCGGAACCAGTTCCATACAGGTAAAAAAAAAGCCTCGTAGGGAACCAGTTCCATACAAGTAATTTAAAAGCCTCGTACGGAACCAGTTCCGAAACTCCGGTTCTGTAGACGGCCGAAGCGTAACATCTACCTGTATGCCAAATTTCAGCCCGATCCGTCCAGTGGTTTGGGCTGTGCGTTGATAGATCACTATGTCAGTCAGTCACCTTTGAGTTTTATATATTTAGATTGATCGGTAGTGTAGCGATGGACTTTACAGACAGCTATTTTTTTAAAATTTAAAGCTTGTTTTCGACTTTGCTTAGAGCCTTTTTGATTCAGTACCTGTAAGAGCATCGTCCTGAGCTCTGACGTGTTGACCTTCCTCGTGAGCCTGTTCAGCACGAGCTCCACAAACGAGGGCAGGCAGTTATCGATCTTGCCGTTGCACTGAAGCACCATCACTTCTAGAAGTTTCGCCGCGTATATCTCCGATTCGTCCTCGGCGTCAGAGTTGAGAACCTGATGGGAATAGATGGGTTTTGTAACGACAATGCAAGGAAAACATTTAACCTTTTTAACGCCATGCCCTTGACTGCCTTGCCTACCACGTCATAAACACCTAAAGTTCTCTTAGCTAAGGTGTAATTAATGAGGTTAAATACGTATGCGTAAGATCCATTCGCTTTAGTCGTCAGCTACCCTTGGCGTGTGAGTGACGGCTTTTGTATTTGACATGGGGTGTTGAAAAGGTTAAAGAAAGTGACATCATTAAAGGTTAAATAATGTGACATCATTAGAATCCCATGAATTTAAGCGTGAAGAGGCGAAGTAAACAATGTCAGTATAAATTCGCTAGAAATGCGCGCATTTTCAAATCGCGCCTTGTACATAATACGCTCATAAGTCATAAAGAAGCACAAAAAAAAACGTTGTGTGATCAACGATGTTTTTTTTTAGAGTTTATATGTGGATGACATATTTGTAACAAGATGTTAAGTAGAGGGAAATTTCGCTATAAGCGGCATTTACTTATGCATAGCATTCTAGTGGTAACTAACAATTACTAATACATATTAACTACAATGTGTTTGAGGAGGTTTTTTACAATGTGCGTGTTTCTTATTATCATCACTCTTCATGCATCAGTACATGAGGAAAGTCGTTTATCAATAAATTTATATGAGCATAAAGACGAAATAAATTACAACTGCAACTGTTACTACACAGTTACTTTCTAAATTGCATTATTTAGAAAGTACTACTACAGCGTATTTGCGTCCCACTGCTGGGCAGAGGCCTCCTCTCATCACGAGAGGGTTTGGGCTTTAGTCCCCACGCGGGCCCAGTGCGGCCAATTACTTCGCAGATGCGTGCTGGTTTCCTCACGATGTTTTCCTTCACCGTAAAGCTCAGTGGTAAATTCAAATTGAATTTCGCACATGAGTAAACTTAGAGGTGCGAGCCGGAATCGAACCCCCAAACCACTGCATGAGAGGCGGTAGGTCGAACCACTAGGCCACCACGGCTTCGGCTTTTTTTTTAGAAAGTAATAATTAATAATTTTCAAGAAACGTGATAATTATTTCAACTTGAATTCAGTTATTTTGTACATATGTCGGAATCAGACTTATCTCACCGTCTTCACCACCACCACGACAACAGCCTAATTACGTCCCACTGCTGGGCACAGACCTCCTTTCATCGTGTGAGGATTTGGGCTATAGTCCCCACGCGGATTGGTGATCGTGTTAATAAATAAACCAAATTCGCTTTGATGAAATGTTATTCTCAATCGCCAAGTTCATAAAAATGGAAAACGGTAACGTCAAATGATAAATAAGCAGCTTTTTAATTTCTTAACGTGTGGAATGATACCTCAGTGCAAGTTACTGGAATGTTCCCTTATGAATAAATATTTGGTGACGCACATAACCCGCGATAAAAAAAAAACGACCAAGTGCGTGTCGGGACACGCGCAAAGTATAGGGTTCCGAAGTTGACGATGCCCACAGTACCTTTCTAAGACTTATTAGCATCTAGCTAGCGCACGTCATACCACTGGTATGACGTGCCCGCCCGACGCCCCTGCCGCTCGAGAAAAATCATCATCATAACTTGGTCGACTATTACTCGTAAGTTTGTACTACCTACTTAGCTCTGATAGTTTTCCTTTCAACTACGTTATATATGCCACAACCGTGATTTTTTTCAGCCATCCAAATACCACCATTTTGCTGGCTGGGGGGGGGGGGGGGACACGTGACCGTGATATTTTTTTAAGACCTATTCAACGATATGCCGCACCATGGGGTACGTAAGGATAAAAAATACATCCCCACTTTACGAGTGATGTACCTCCCCTACTCGTAAAGTGGGGATGTATTTTTTATCCCTATAAAAAAATATATTTCAAAATTTTATTGTACCACTTTGTCAGCGTATAGCTCACCAAATGAAGACACTAATTGCGCTCATAGGGGAAATAATACATGTGTAAGCGAATTTTGGAATAGTTGTAGGTGAAGGTGCCTTAAACAACATACTAAAAGTACTGATGGGTGGGGGTGCCGCTAACGTGTGTGTGGGGGGGGGGGGGGGGTCAAAGGTCCCTTTTTTTGGTTTTTCGTAAATATCTCGTAAACGATAACCCGCAACAAAAGATGTTCTAAGACATAAATAATTTACATTAAATTTTCTACAAAACGATATACACACTTTTTTGCTAGTGTAAATATTGAAATAGATAATGAAGGGGAAAGTTAACGATAAACGATTTTACGCGTAAGTTCGGGATTTGGTCCGTTGTACCCTGATTCTTTTTAGATAAGGGCTCTACTTGACACAGTTGTACTTTGGATAATTTTGAGTGGATTCATACTGAGGGCCACCGCGGGACACCGCTCGGTTGGTGGGGGGAGAAGGGGAAACTTTGCTTCCGCCGCGCTTCAGTTAGACCTATATATTTCCAAAAATTTTAGGAGTTAAGAGATGCTGTTTATTGCGAAATGATCCTTACTAAATGCTTCATCAAATCTAATTCACAATTTTACATTTTTATTGGTGGTTTTTCTTAACTTTAGATCGATATTACAAATTTCTAAATTTAGCAATTTCTTTTAGTAAGTTTGATATAAAAATGTATGGTGATGTGCAGTGCCACTTTTTCAAAAGTTGGCGCATGTAATGCAGATTTGAACATGGTATAACAATACTGTCTACTTTAAATAATAAAGAAAATATTGAGAATATTAACCAACTACTCTGAATTTTTCTATTTATCATGGGCCATTTAAATTGTTAATTTCAAGGAATTTCATTTAAAATTGAAGCCAGTTTCTCTCATTTAAAGAAATAATGTTGAATTAGTCCACTTGATTAACAGAAAATGCTGTTTGAGGTAAGATGCATTTTTACATAAGGCAGTCACTGACTTCAATTAAGAGCTTCAAAAGCGATAAAATTAGCGGTCGATTGAGTTCCTGGTTGACTGGCCACACGTGGTGTGTCTCGTTTAAAACTACTGGACCGATTTTGATGAAATTTGGTATGAAAATAGTTGGAGTTCCGAGAAAGGACATTGGCTACTTTTTATTTTTCTGAACTCCAACTATTCTCAAACCAAATTTCATCAAAATCGGTCCAGTAGTTTTAAACGAGACACCACACATTATTCGATTCAGTGTGATTAGTGTGAAAACATGGCATAAATAAAAACTCCGATAGTAGAATGTTGGCAGCAAACGGTCAAATTTACCTTTCTGCTATATGTTTTACCTGACTGGTCCTAATAACATATGCAGATTTGTAATTTTGTACTCGCTTACGAAATATTAGGAAGCACCTGTATGAAAACGGCATTCAGACATTGAAAAGTGACATTATTGTCGGTCAATCCATCCGTGCCAGCTTTCCTGGATCGGTCTCCACAGCACGACACAACTTAGAAAACGCGCGGCGAAGCACTTAAGCCGTTGATTGGTTGATGATTTTATTGATGTTTTATTTTTTTGGATTTTCTTAATTCACTGAACTCAGAGCTTTATCCATTGGGACTTTGAATGTCAGCTGGCGTTGCATTACGCAGGGCTAACCATGTCGCATGACCGTTTTCAAAATGCATAATTCACTTCGGTCACCACAGTCGCATTTAACATTGCTCTAGAAATTGATTGTTTAAGTGCTAAAACTTGTTTATGAGAACTTTTTCCGCTAATGGTTGTTGTTTTCTTGTACTGTTGTGTAATTCTGAAATAGGTACTGCAATATTTAGGAACGATTTTATTTGTAAAGAAGTTTGCCAGTCAGGGGTACTAAGTGGCAGCTTCCTTGTCCGGCAGTTTGCTGATAGTACACGGGTACGCGAACCCGGCTCCCCGAGCTACTGTTGTCTCATACTTTTCCTTCCGAGATCATAGTATCCTCACCTGCTTCGTGTCCACCGCCCTCGCATCCCGTCTGTACTATTCCTGTTCCTTCCATTTCCTTTTCCTATCCTAACAGCCGGTGAAATTGCTGAGGCATTCCATCTTAGGCCTCAGGGTAGGCAACGCATTCGAGGTCTTATAGTTTCTTAATAAGAAATCATGGGATTTCGTTTCCCGGGTATACTGTAAAAGACAGTAAGGGATGCGTGGGCATTGGTATACCGTGGGCGATGGGCTGACCACCTGTCACTACATGCCAATGTTGAGGATCTCATTACCCTCGAAACTTTGTCATGGTGGCGTGATGTGACCTTGAAGGTCACTAACGCACTGCCTACCTCGCAAGGGAACATAGGCGTGACGATATGTATGTATGTAAGTTTGCCAGATTATAATAAGATTTCGATATTAGGACTTAGCTTAATCTATTTATGTATTTCGGAAATTTATGTCTATGAAATAAAATTAATTTAAGTATAATATTTATTACATTACACAAATAGTTGACGTAGTTCAGAAGTCGGCCAAACTGAAGTGGGACTGGGGTGGTCATGTCTGTCGCATGCCGAACGAATTGTGGGCCAAAGCAACCACCGAATGGAAGCCCAACAATTCTAATAGAAGAGGCAGACCTCGTCGGCGATGGCGGGATGAAATCGATTCCTTGGACAGAGACTGCACAAGATCGAGAGCAGTGGAAAAAGTGGGGGGAGGCCTTTGCCCAGCAGTGGGACGCAACGGGCTCGTAATAATAATATCATATTTATGTATTCACAAGGATGATTTTCAGCTGTCATGATTTTGACGTAATTCTAGTATACAAGTTGTGTCATACCTTTTAGTTAGATTTGGAAATAATAAGTGTGCTGTATACCAATGGCGTCGGAAAGAAAATTAAAGTTAGTTTGTAATAATTGATCTCAATAAATATTATTATCGACAGTAATAATCGTTTGACACGAGATACAGACCACAAGGCTCAAGTAAGGGTCGCAGCTTAGCATATTAACATTTGATTTCTATGGATCATGCGCGGCGAGGCGGTGCTGAGTTGATTAGGTTAAAGCCGGAACCCCACAGCTGCGCACGCTCAAGCTCAAGCTACGACACGTGGGTACACAAACGATTCGTATAAAAATGTAGGTGGATAGTTTCACAGCAGCGCACGGCCACGCTACGCACGGTCATTACATTGAATCCACGTTAAGTGTGTGCGTACTAAGCGTGCGCCGCAGTGGGTTTCCGGCCTTATGCATTATAGATGAATAAATAACAAAACTGATATTCGCAGCATGTAGATAAAGCAGAATTAGCCAAGCAGATGCAAATCGCAAAGCCATGGAGGAAATAAGTCCTTTGTAAAACTAAAACGTAGTTCTTTGTAACAGATGTAGGAAAATATGTTTGATATTATCATAGAGAAATGATACAAGAAGAGTGGCAGAGCCCGTACCGTAGTGCGTGCTCCGAAACCCGGTTTAAGACTAGTCCAGTGGCTGAACCCCGATTACCCGACCGTTTAGCAGTTGCTCCGCTACTTGAAGCTAGATGGCGAGCCGAACGCAAAGTGTATTTCTAAACAATTTACAACTAATATTATAACTAGAACTCTTTTATGAAATCCTCTTATTACACAGAGACTTCGGGTTGTAAATTGTAAACTGTTAAGCAATAAAGTATGCTTGGCGTTCGCTCGCCATCTAGCTTCAAATAACGGAAGCAACTGCTAAACTAGCTAATCGGGGTTCAGCCACTGGACGCTAGATGTCGATCTAGTGTTAACCCGGGTTTCGGAGCACGCACTACAGTGTGGGCTCTTCTTGTATCATTTCTCTATGATTTTATGCAATGCGCGCAAAAAATGTTCCTTATGATTTAGACCAAATGGTTACTCGTTTGGGATATTATAGAATATATCTAAAGTGTATATATCTTTGACGTAGACCATACAACAAAAAAGAAGAGAAAATATTTAAAATACAACTTACCGCTTTGGCCATATTGAACATGGCCAGTATGTGGTTCTCGTTGGACACAAAAGCGTTTGTGTCGACCGTGATGTAGTTATGTAGTACAGGCATCATGTCAGTGAAGTAATCGAAGCTTTCCTTCTCAAACACCTGGTAGAGGACTTCCAGAACCTTCCACATGTCTTCGGATATCGTTTTAGCGGTCAAGTTGCATAGAAGCATCATGGCTTCTTCATAGTATTCTGAAAGACAGTTAATTCGCGTATAGTCTTCGCAACTTGTAAAACAGGTTTATAAAAATTACCTGCAAAAATAGTAACGTGACGTGACTACAGGATTTGTGAATTAGATTTTTTTACCCAACAGCGGCAGAAGAAGGGTTAATTTATAAGTACTGACATTTTTCTTTGGCACTCTCTGTAGTCTAAACCTTGACTCTTTACCTTTTCGGTTATCGCTTTCTTGTGGGAACAAACAAGGCTTTTTTCCAAGATAAAAATAGCCTATGTCCTTTCCTGAGACTCGAACTATCTCTTCATACCAAGTTTCATATAAATCGGTCTTGCGGTTTAAGCGCGAAGAAGTAACAGACAAACAGACAAGAGTTACTTTCGCATTTATAAAATTAGTATGGATAGTCTTTGAAGTAAAGTGAAGTATTCTTACCGATAATATTATGATGCAAGATGTGACCGACAACGGTCAGCACAGTCTTCTCAAGTTGCGCCATGATTTCTGGATTGTCCTCCATCACATTTAGTACAGTCTCCATGGTGTTAAGGAGCCCCATAGCGGTAATCGCCTTCTCATCAGCCCCGGAATCCGTCTCGATGACTTTCCTGAACGTGGTAGCGAGGTGCTCCGTGATCTCGTATGCCATCGGCAACAACTGCTCCGTGTAAAGCGGAACGATTTTCTGTAGAACGTTGGCAATGTTGTCGTTTTCCGTTTCTCGGATGACTTTGAGTAGTTCCGAGGTCACTTCCTTCACGTGTGGCTCCAGGAGCTTGTGGACTTTCTCTTGCGAGGAGAGGAGCGTTTGGAGCGCGATGGCGGCTTCTATTTTTACAGGGAGGTCTGCATCGTGGAGTAGGGCGTGGATTGTCAACCGGACGGCTTCCACAAGCATGGGTTCGCTCTTGAAGCGAACGCTGGCGAAGCAATGGAGCACCCAGCAGCCTCGCGCTCTCATGTAGCCTAGCGGGTTACTGAACTCGGGGAACACGTATTGCGTGAGTAGGGAGTCTATTTCCTCCTTGTAGAACTTCTTCTTGATGAGTATGTCACTGAGTGTTCCGACCATGTGGAGCGCTCCGTCGCGCTGCCTCGGCCCGTACTCCCCGTTCTGACAGGTGAGGACTTGCATGCACAGGTGCATCGTCCGTTCGAGCATCTCTTTCCGCTTCTTGCAACAGGATATTAGGAGGGTCTGGGCCGCGATGACTGGCGACACGAAATCTTCGAATATGTCTGGAAGAAATGGCGGTGTTTCGTTATTCGTATATTCATGTGCAAGTAATGGAGGTTACCTGTATTTTTTCCGCCATCAGATGGCACCGAGCCGTCGGGTCTTAAAGTCGACAAAATGCAAGGAATTCATTGATTGACTAAATAAATAAAGATCTGAATTAAAGACAATATTCAAATACGAAATTGCTTTGTCAGTATATTAAAAAACACACGCTTCACAATAATGGATATACCTACTTATATTAAAAGTAACCACTTTGAAATGTTCAGAGTAATTGAATATAGCCAGAATAACGAATGGTGTCGTAGTTTTGAGAAAACACTTATAACAAACAATATACTCGGCTTGACCTATTGGACCAGTTAGCTCAATGCGACCCCTGATGAACCTTTTTTTTAGCAAAACCCTCATTATAATAGCCTGTTGTATGTATGTACTCACCGAACTTTATTCGTATGTATTCGTGTGGGTCTGTATTCCAGAGTTCTTCGTCGGCCTCCGAATATGACATAAGCGGGAACAGTACGTCCTGCACTATGGCGAACATGTGCGGCTTGAGTAGCTTCCACGAATGAGCGTGCGTTACGCTAAACAAAGGAAATAACAATTTATATATATCCAGTACATGGGCGACCGAATTGTTCACGGTGGAAAAAAGCCCTAGTAAACCCCTGCATTGCCAATTCGACTTAATCTAATATATAAAATTCTCGTGTCACAGTGTTTGTAACCAAACCCCTCCGAAACGGCTCGACTTATTCTTATGAAATTTGGAGTGTATGTTCAGTAGAACTGAGAATAGGAAGTAAGCTATTTTTCATACCAAGAAAAATTACAAGGCGGTACGAAGGCCGCGGGGTCAGCTAGTCGTTTATATAAATATCAGCAGATAGCTCGTTTAAAGTACAAGATACTAGCTACTGCTCGCGACTTCGCCCGCGTGGTATTCGGTTATCGCACTCTCGCGGGAACTATGCGCTTTTCCGGAATAAAAAGTAGCCTATGTCCTTTCCTGGGACTCCAACTATCTGCATACCAAATTGAATAGGTAACAGACAGACAGACAGAGTTACTTTCGCATTAATAATATTAATATGGATACCCACGAAATGGCCAAAACGGTTGGACTTAGAACCATGAGATTTAGCAAAGGGGTTCCTGATGATTTTTAACTATCTTAGAGTAAGTCACCATTTAGACTTACCACTGGTCAATATAGCTGATGGTCTGTTGGAGCACCCTCGGCGAGATGTAAACCTTGTTTCTGTACTGATCGAGGACCCGGAGTAGCACCTCGAGGATGCCTCCGGTGAAGGTGGTGAGGTACCACTCTGCAAACTCCGTGTACTCTTGCCGGGAGTTCACTGGACTGCCGTACCTGATTATGGTTGGATCATTTAGTTAGGTCGTAACGCTTGCTGTAAGCATCGCCACGAGAGTTGAATCGAATAATAACACACACAAAGCTACATAAAGAAAGGATAGTACGAAAAAATATACTACTACTACTACAGCCTATTTGCACCCCACTGCTGGGCACAGGCCTCCTCTTATCACGAGAGGGTTTGGGCTATAGTCCCCACGCGGGCCCAGTGCGGGACTTCACACACATCTCTGAATTAATTCGCAGATGCGTGCAGGTTTCCTCACGATGTGAGGTGCGAGCCGGAAGCGAACCCCCGACCCTCTGCACGAGAGGCGGTAGGTCGAACCAATAGGCCACCACGGCTTCCCTTCATCCTTGCAACTTCAAAATCACGGTATCATAACGTGAGGTGTTGTCGTGCGTGACTTCAACTCGCGCGGCGGTATGTATTACTATTAAATATTCTGTAGGTTAGTAGGCGTACGATGCAGTGTGGACTCTATCGCGTATGAATTCGCCGCTTTTGTCGAGTGAGGTGCAGTGATGCCAATCTAGCACATTATGTGCCACATTATAAGCTAAATTGGCAACACTGAGGTCTCCGAAACTTGTGACATCATTGAATTTTGCCAATAGGCAGCATGAATTGGCAATTGGTTATATATAGGCTCTTTTACATGTCAGGAAATTAAATGAATCTACCAGCGCTTGCTAGTATAGACTCTCTCTCTGTCTCTGTCTTGTTGTCAGCAATAGTGCTGAGAACAAGACAGCCAAAGAAATTCAGCAAAAACTTTCAATTAAAATTTCACAATAGGCATTTACAAGAAATTACATTTAAGGGATGTAAACTTCTACAGTCTACATTAAACCAATATCTTTAGATCTTACAGAAATATAGTCTGCGAGGGTCCAAAAAATTTATAAATAAACAAATAATAATTATTGTAATAGAGATGGCATCCAATCCAATGTCTCTATTGTATGTCATGACGAACTTTGATATTGACAGCTGAACTTCCCACGACACAGTGGCGCCAAATGTTGAGCGTTGATGACTGTTCCAAAACTAGAGGTAATTTACGTGACTGACCTCTCAAAGAGCCTGTAGAGTGTGTGGACGGCCCATTTCTTGCTCTTCCACCAGGGCAGTTCCATTCTCTCGTCCTCGTCGACTTGGAGCGTGTGCTCGGGTACGGGCTGCTCCATCACAGCTCGGAGGACCTCCATCCATTTCGTGAACACCTCCTTGGTTATCAAGTCCAAGGGCAGGATGTACTGCGGACCGGAAGAAGTGATTATTATATCCGTACCAATTAAATATTTTTATCTCATGAAGAAATTGGCTACTTGACTCACAAGTCAAATGAGATAAGTTTTATTGAACTTCAAAAAGCAGCATGCATATGGAGTTCTCTTGCAGTAGAATAATGTGAAGTAAAAGATTTGATGTTTCAAGTCATTAGTTTTAAATTACCGTTCTTCCTATGTTCCATCTATGTCTTAAGTGATTTGGCAAAAGGACTTTGAAGTAGAAAATGCTGTAAAAACCTGATTACACTCATTGATGTACAGTCAGCAGCAGAAGTAGATAATCTGTCCAGGTGTTCAAAATGACCTACACACGCCCTTAACGTCTTAAGAATAAGGTCGTGTGTAGGACATTTTGAACACCTGGACAGCTTATCTACTTCTGCTGCTGACTGTACACTCTCTATTACAAACAAAGTCATAAACATCTGATCATTGATATCATCTCATCATGTTCACAAATTTATGATCACCTCTGCCGCAACGATATATTTGATGGTATAAATGTAAAATGTAATGTCAAATATTTCAGAGCAATTTCTTAAGTTTAGAAATAAGACAACACCCACACATTTATTACCTTGAAAATATCATAATCATCATCTCTACATTATTCTAACCTGCTACTAATTGCTGACTGCGTCAAGGAAAACTATATCAAGTTCAAAATACTAACGTTTGATTTGCATGTAATTTTTTTCAGCTCAATTCCTATTACAGTCAGACATTATTTTCGACTGTTTTGCCTGCTTACGTCATCAATAGCCTAGTTCGCGAGCCAGGACTATCGAACCGTCGCCAATTATACAAGACGCGGTCGATCGATTGTCTCGTCCTTGGTATTGGAACGTATCACGAAACTTCCGCTACGCGTTATGTCATAACCAAGTGCATATTTTGATATTTATATCATTTATGGTTTTATGATCACTGGATTGTTTAGAACCATCCGGCTTAGGACCCTAAATTTTAAATATTAAATTACAATACTGAAAATACTGGGAGGAAACGCCGCCGCGCGATATTCCTAAAAAACATTACGAATATATAATCCGAGTCACACCGAATTTCTGCGACGCATCTGCGGCTCGCCTGCATCTGCATAGCATTAATTTTCGCATACGCTTTTGGTGTGAACCAAGCTTATAACAGTAAACATATTGTATTCTAGCTTACCTTTATGAGACCGTAGAAGCACTTCAAGATCTGCTTCTGAATGAGGATAGACTCCACGGACTGATCGCTTTGCAGGCTCACGATCATGTTATACATCATCGGGAGCAGTAGGTTCATGGCTTCAATGAGAGGCACCCGCTTTTCGGCCAACTGATATTCGTAGTTTTTGATCAGCTGATATAGACACAGGAGCGCGCCCATCCAGCTGTTGGGCTCTGGATTCTGGAGGTATATGTGTATTTTGTCGACGATTTGCGTCCAGCGGCCGGGGAAGTCGTGCTTTATGATTGTCTTCAGGCAAACGCAGAGCTGGACCCTGAGGATGTCGGGCGCTTGGACGATGGCGTCCACTATACTGTCCCTGACCATGGCCTGGTCTTGCTCGTGGATGGAGAACGGCCGGGGCTCGTTCTCCTCGACCTCCTTCTCCTGCCAACTGGACGTGACCAGGTTCTTGAGGTACACGACTCCCGCCTGCCGCACCGCTATCTCGACGTCGTTCATCATCACAACTTGCAGGACGGACGGCGCGAAGCCGATTATTTTGTGTACCTGCAAACGGGCGGTATTAATTTGCGAATGTCGCTATAAATTTATGAGCATTAAGTGAGGCTATATACATTATGTAGCATAGTGGTTTGTTCTACAAGAGGCTAAATTGAAAGTACTCAAAACCGACGAGCTTTCGGCAAGCAAGGGAGGTAAAGTTAAAATAATATACGAAGTCCCATTAGCACTTGAGATCTTATCTTCGAAACAATACGTTACAATACCATTGTCCTCTTTTGTCTACGGCACGCGCTAATCGCCGAGATCGGGAAGAAAAGTTATCGTCAATTTTATATTCCGCGCAGACGAAGTCGCGAGGCACAACTAGTTATGAATATATAGATATTGGATATTGTAGGCAAGAAAAAAATAATAGGTAGGTATCATTTCGGTATCATAAGCGCCATTAAGGTATCACAGTATCACTTAAGAGGGTTTACTCCGAAAGTTGGCAACGTCGCAAATAGCTGTCAAATATTTCGCTGTTTTCATTAATTTCTGAATATTACTAAATAAAAACATGAATTATCGCTCTATGGTTGAATAAAACATCAAGTATGGATTGCAATTATCACTGGAACACGAAACTTTTAGGATTATGGAGGTACTATCTTTTGAAAAGTTTCCATCGCATTTTCCATGCATTTTAATGTAACCTTATCATTTGAATGCCTAACCAACAATATAAAACGAGATGCGTCATTCAACCATAGAATGATAACTTCTTTTTTCATTTAGTAATATTGAGAAATTAATAAAAACAGCGAAACATTTGACAGCTATATGCGACGTAGCCAACTTTCGGGATAAACCCTCTTAATTTAAATTATATACTTTAAGGTTGTGATATCCTATGACCTGTAACATTTGTTATCAATAAAATTTAACTTTACAAACTTTACTCTTTTAAATATCTCAAAAAGGAATTGCATATACATACATACATAGTCGGTTCTTACTGGCAAAGTATTTGATAATGTTGATTTGATTGACGTTTTTTTTCATCAGAGATAGATAAGAATTTACTTGTTTTATTTAAACGCAATCTCGCCCAATGGCAAGTGGCCTATGTTCATTCTTTATTCCCGCGTGCATGTGAAATGTCTTTCATTTAAAATCTAGTTGATATGACGATTGAGAAAACTAGTGAGTGATGGCCACTTCTGTGTCTGAATAGTAGGCATAGACAGTGACTTACCGTAAATTGGTCCAATTTTAAAACTCTACCTATCATAAAAGCAAATTAATTTTCTATTGAATAATTTTCTATGTTCAATAGAGTAAATATTTCTAATACTAAATTACTGTAAGGAATGAATGGTGTGTTCTCAGATGCAATAGTGAATAAGTCTAAATTAATAATAAATATTAATTTCAATAGCCATGAAATTATACAATTATAAACTAAAAAGGTAAGTTTGAATTTTAACTCTTTTCCAATAGGACTTATTTGCAACTACATAAGTCATACCCCATTATTATCGCGTTCCCGCGAGAACTATGCGTTTATCCGGGATAAATAGTGGCCTTTGTCACTCTCCAGGACTCAACTATCTTCATACAAAATTTCATCTTAATCAGTTTGGGAATTCCAATTCATCTACATTTGAAAATAAACTTTCAAGTAGTCCAGGCAAATCTTGTAAACTTTTTATGAACAGATACATTTTGAAAGTTTTTCAAATGCTCATAAAATGAAAACTATGATTTATTATATGTTGTATGTCAAACCATGGTTAATCCGCAAATGAATTGGTACATTACAATGAAATTGATTTTTGATTGGATTTAAGTCATTTTTAGTTTTCATAACATTGTGAAAACCTCAGAGACTAAAAGCTTAAAGAAAAAAAATTTAAACAAATTTTGGCTGATGTAATAAAATGATTAATAACAAAATGTCGTTATGAAATGTCAGAAAAATTAATTAAATATAAGACTTTAATTCAATTGACAACATTCCATTTTTTTCGATTGATTCAAATCACAGACCATTTCGCGATAGTGATCTACAAATATCAGAAAAAAACACAATTTGGGATTTTTTACAAATGTAGTTTTGGAAAAAAATCGCAGAATGTGTAAACCAGAAGTTGACATCATTGCAATGAAGATAAGACTTGAAATTTAAAAATAATAATATCATCCGGTAGTCATTTTTCAATAGTGTCAAGTTGATGTGTTGTTTACTTTCTTTCTTTTAAATATGTTGTGTATTCATGTAAATAAAATTTACAGTACCTATGTTTGTTTACCCGCTTATAATCTGCAAGAAATACTTGACTGATTGAGAGTGCCCAGAAGTCTTTTGTTTTCTTGCATTGAAAAAAGTCAAAATGAGATTTACCGGTATGAGACCTAGTTAGATTGATTTGTCACTCCGTAAACCCCTCTATTCCAAATTTCGTCTAAATCATATGAACCCGTTCTGAGATTGTTAGTAAAATAAAAAAAATGCTCTAGCTCTTTTGAAGTATGAGATTTTTCACCGAGACACATAAAAATACTGTCAAAAATCCATCCATAATTTTCATCATTCCAATTGGTCATATTCCAATGACACATACCTAATAGCTTTGGTACAATAATTACTTATGGAAGACTTAAGCATTACAAATATTAAAAAAACATAACCCTACTTCTGGCGCAGTCAGGTAAAAAATATAAGAAGATAAGCATATTATGTTCAAGGTTCATATGCATGTCCAGTGTATTATTATGGCACTTTAGCTGTGAGTTCATTTTCTCACAATAAAGTAATTTAATTTATTATGTACACATATTGCCTGTGGTCTTCAAACCTGGTGATAGGTAGTTAATTGTAGCTTGAAACCTGGATGTAGTATTTAAAGTTATAATTTTTTTTAGAAACTGAATAATAACATAAAGAAGAGGTAGAATACATCAATTCACAGCTTTCTATTAGACATGAATGTTGTGTTAGTTATCCATGTAATAGGTTACCCCCATTGATCTGTCATGGTACACCTGGTGCAATTCGCTCTTACACGGCTACGGAACATTCTCAGCCAATCTGAGTAGTCAGAATGGAATATTTGTCTATTTATAGCCCAGACATGAATGTAATAAAAGCAATAAAAACCTTTATCCGGGCAGGTTACAGGTTGGGAATAAAATAAGACCAAATACATAGCAAAAACCATTTACTTAATACTCTCTCTCGGTACTTCACGGGCGCCGACCATGGTTTCGTAATAAAAATAAATATTTTGAGAAAAATGTGAAAACATGCCTTGGAAAAAGCACACCAGCGCGGCATGTCTGAATATGGCAAATTTGGGAGAACTCCCGGTACAATAGGATTGCTTCTCATAGAGGGTGCTCTGGTATTTGGTCGGTTTGTAAAATTCTCAACCACATGGGTGACATGATGGATACACTTTGTCATACCTGCGATAGTTGCTCCTCCGCCTGAATCCTTTGATTAGGGTCCACGGTGGCACGCAAAATTTCGATTAGCTTCCTTGTATCCATTATTCACAGCGTAATTTTGTGGTTTATAATATAAATCAACTGAAGGCATGGACTGCCGCCAGGGGCGTGGAGTACAAAAGAAAGACAGATAGTCTATGACGACCGGTCACGTGACATTTACAAAACTCGCATTCATGGAAAAATAGCAATGGTCCCCGTCTGTCAGTTTTGAAGCACACGATGGTCAGCTTGCAAGACACACAACTGTCGAGAACATTTAATAAGATAATGTAAGACGACATGAATAACGGAAAATTTACAATTTACTACGTCATGCTACGTCCTTTACAACTAACAGTTTGTAATGAAGTTGTTTTGATATTTACAAGAGATGGCTGTATGGCGGATTGTCAGTGTCGTAATGGTGTCCTATGGGCAATTAAAAACATACGGTACAGAGTATACTAGATTACAGAAAGTCCGAAACGTCAAGAAATTATTTCGGAAAATTCGTAAAATATGTCGATATAAATTTTAGTGGAATTATTTACCGGTCCATCTAATATCCATTATCCCTGTCCCGTGTCGTGCAGTAAATAAATAAATCCTATAACATGATGAACTTTTCAAAAGATAATTTAAACTGTCAAATATCACGAAATGATCGCTGAATATTTATTGGAAAAAAGTTGAATAGATAAATTGTTAACGCATGAAAAAACGCAAAATAGTTTCGTGACCTGACCAATTATTATTTATTATCATAAATATTGTTTTTTTTGTTCATGTTTATACTTGAAATCGGTGAAAAATGCGGTGGGGCGTCGACTTCGGCGTTCTTTGTTTTTTTGTGAATTGTTTACATGTTTAATGATACTGTAGGGGTGTGCTATGAACATTAAAGGTGCCGTTGGAGCATCATGAGGTACAACAAGCAAGAGCTGATGGCCTTGGCCTCGCAGACATCCCAGAATTTCGACCGAGAGGGTGTGCTCGTTTTCAGAGAGCGTCAAGACGGATTCTTTCGCCGATCGGAAGGTAAGGATGGCTCAAAATAATTGATGATCCATTTAATATTACCTTTGCACTGTGAGACAGCCAAGCTACTTCAATGTGTTTGTATCAAATAATATCTCTTCTTTGTCGCTATACTCTTGGCAGAGTGGTCGTGGCCGTCATGTCTCTAGGGGCGACCCTTACCACCCAGCGCCATTCTTCTCTTAAGGCTGCATGTCTAGTGTTCTGGTGCATGAGCGGGTTGAAACAAATTTTACTAAGTCGGTCGATGGGGGACCTACTGCATGGTCTTGTACCCTCAACCCTGCCCTGAACTACCAGTTATTCAATGAAAAACTCTCCACATCTCACACTTCATCAAGGAGAACAGGCTCTCACTCTCTCTCAGTGTCCAAGTTCCTGCTGCATATAGAAAAACAGGAAGCACCAAAAATATGACTACTACAACAGCCTATTTAAGGCCCACTGCTGGGCACAGGCCTCCTCTCATCACGAGAGGGTTGGGCTATAGTCCCCACGCGGGCCCAGTGCGGATTGGGGACTTCTCACACATCCTTGAATTACATCTCAGATGCGTGCAGGTTTCCTCACAATGTTTTCCATCACCGAAAAGCTCACATAAAGCGCACGTAAATAATTTCAGATGTGAGAGCCGGATTTGAACCTGCGACCCTCTGCATGAGAGACGGTAGGTCAAACCACTAGGCCATCACAGCTTCTAAAATCTGACTAGTCAAGTATTAATTGCCTTTGTGATGTTTCGATTTTCCCAAGCTTATCCATAACCAATCTCATGATTGCCATTCGTCCAGGCAACTTCCATTGTTGAATATTAGGGAACCAAGGTACGTATATGATATTTTTTTCAGTTTGCAACGCAAGTTACCTCCTGCAAATTATTATGGGCTCGGTCAACAACCATCATTTTTGTCTTGTTGCGGTTAAATTTAAAAAATTAAAATTATACCACAACTCTCTATTTACATCCCGTGCTGGGCACATCATTGGGTACTTTTATCACGTGAGGGTATAGGCCATATAGGCTCATTGCGGATTGAGGACTTCATACACACCTTTCAACTACTTGAAGAAGATTGAGTATTGTCAAAAAACTTATATCTTAAGTTCGGTTGCCAGATCTGGTCGCACCCTTATTTGAGAAAGCAATCAATTTGCAACATTATGCTTAAAGGTTTTAGGTAACTAATTGAGCTTCAAACAACACTATAGAATGATTCTATGCTGTCTAAAATAAAAATATTCCCGCGGGAACTATGCGGTTTTCCGGGATAAAAAGTAGCCTATGTCCTTTCCTGGAACCCCTTTGTTTTTCTCTCTCACTGATTCATCTACTCGAGTGACCCGAAAAGAAAGTTCAGCCTAGCTTCTGCCCGCAACTTCGACCGCGTTTATTCGGTTATAGCGCTCCCATGTGAACTCTGCGTTTATCCGGGATAAAAACTAGCCTTTGTCCTTTCCAGAGACTCAAATTATCTCCATACTAACATCCAAATCAGTCAGTGTCCAAATCAGTGTTTAAGCGTGTAGAGATAACAGACAGACAGACGTTACTTTCGCATTTATAATATTGGTATATATGTAACTAAAAAACCTGTCCTATAATAAGAGGCTGAAAAGGTCTGACATCTTGGACCTAGCCAACCGTTAGAGGAAAGCTCAGTGATTGCAGCCTCAATGGATCGAAACGGGACCTATCACTGAACAAATTCGCTTACCTATAGTCTAACGACTACGATCGCAAGTGAGGAAATAACAAAAAAAATGCGAGTATTCGGGCTTCAGCTAATAAATAGGTTAAACACTGATAAATCAGTTCCAAAACTAAAAACAGGGTTTTGTGATGTAATTATATTTTCTGCATTTGTCTACATTTTGGCATTTGGCTTCTGCACCCAAAAATCGAGGGTAATAGGTTGCCGAAATAGGTCGCAGCTATTAAATGTTGCCCTTTTAGGCATGCTCCAGTAATTATTCAAATGCCTTGGGGTTGCCGAGTCCGCCATCTGCCGCCACTTGACCCGCGCTGACGCTGTCGAGGCAATTTAAAATGATGCATTTTTCATCTGTTACTTTCCTTGCTAATCGGGTAATCTCCGAACTAACCTCGGTTAACAGTTGTGCCTCCCTCTAAGCTGGCCACTCGGCTGGCGATCGGTCATGTTTGCTACACCGACCGCATCCACCGAAGTCCCGCGGCCTTTACCAGATCGGCGCACCATCGAATAAACCTCGGTTACATGTTTTTGGGTGAACTTTTGTCACTCCTTGCCATGGCTACGGTCCTCTGGACCACTTTTTAAAGACCATTTTCAATCCCGTCCCTAATTTCTAAGCATAAGTCATTTTCTAAGCATCTTGGAACGTGTTGTTCTAAGAAACTTCTGTCACTTAGTCCCCTGGACGACGGAACACAATGAAGTAGGTAATAGTTGATTGGCCCATTTAATTTAAATACCTTTTAAATTGTATTAGATTATCTAATCTAATACTTGGCCTATCTAATTTAGATAGGCCAAGAACTTATAATCCTGTCGAGGTCTTCTACTGTCTAAAGTCCCGCCCCTCCAAATTCAAAACGCTTCAATGTATTTAAAAAGCACCACCAACACTCTCAACACATGTCGTGCGTGCTGAGACAGCCATCAACCATGCGTTGAGAGTGTTGGTGGTGCTTTTTAAAATGCATTTCGAAATGTGAAGGCGCGGGACTTTAGATAGTAGAAGATCTCTACATAAACGATTCTACTGTTACTATAGAACTGTAGTCTCGTATTACCAGATTCTATGTAATACTGAAGTACCAATATAGCATCATCGATGTGATGCTATTCGGAAGATCGAGGAAAATTAGACTTAACGAATGGAATCACAGGATACAATATTGGACAACGTAATAAGGCTCTTACGTCCTTTGCAGAGTGTTTATCTCACCGACATTCAATTACGCTGGTGAAGCATCCCCTAGCAGAACATCGTGTATATACAGCAAATACAGTTGTAATCCTTATGTATTTCATATTAATGAAACATGTACGTTTATACGTTATATGGCATTTTCGGTATACGTAGAGAAAGGTGATTCTAAACGCGTTTCAACGGATGTCAATCTGCCTCTACAATAGAACAAAAATGCCATTTTTAATGTACTGGTAATTGAACAATAAAGCGCATGCCTATTGTCAAGACGTCAGAGTGCATGGTCACATATTTATGATCATTTATCACCTCGCCTTATATGTATCTGATGGCGTCTTTACCTAATCTCCTCGTGAGCGCAGTGCGGATTGGGGACTCAACACGCATCTTAGAAATTGTTTCGCAGATGCGTGCAGGTTTCCTCGCGCTGAAAAGCTTAGTGGCAAATTTTAATGTGCATGACATGCAGTAGCTGGTTGGTGCCTGACCATACCCACCACCACCAAAACACCCTATTCAAATCTTACTGCTGGGCACAGGCCTCTCATCACGGTGTCTAACCACAGTACTACATAAATAATCATTAATTGTAGGTACCTTAATAATTTACGTGAATATAATTTGATTGATTGAACTACTGTTAAAAATAGCATATTTATTTTCCTATGCTATCACGGTTAAACATTGTGTATAACGTTATTAATAGTTCGGGAGTCCAAGCGCGTATTTGTGGAGTGACTCTACGTCACTCCACAAATTCAAATAAGCACCTATGCCTCCCCGACTAAAAGAAACCGAATCCGGTTTGCATACAACTTCTTGAAATTTCTACTCTGTGGGTGTGATCCTATAACATAACACCTGCTGACCATGCATGGGATCAGCTTCGCAATCGGACGTGCAGCAGGAATTCCGCACTCGATAGCTGTTGTTCTGTGTGTTTGCACGCGACGCCTGTAGCAGAAACAGGTACCTATTTATTACAACTTATTCCAAACCACCTTCCGCCCGCGACTTCGTTCTCGGTTTTCTATTTAACGAACTCACTTATCGTTCACGCCTATGGACATAAGAAATCAAAAGATTTCGAATGCGTTGCCAAGATAAGGTGGAATGCCTCTATGCCAGTAATTTCACCGGGTGCCTTACCCCTTTACCGGAACCACACGGTGGAAACGGCCCATAAAAGCACGATTTCGAACACGAACGAACACGATGAAGTGTCAATGTTTGCGTGCGAGAACGTATGTACACTTGTAAATGTGTGTGTGTACCACTACGCGGTCCAATGATCCACTCTCCATCCCCGGATGAAACAAATGACGGTAAGGGCGAGTTGGCCGCGAGTTGCCCGCCGGCTAAATTCAGGCAGGTGATTCCGTGGCCATTCTGTATGTAGTACTATTAAATATTCTGTGCTGGAACACAAGAGTGCGAGCACTGCTATTTGGCGGCAGATCAACGACTAAGAGGGTGATAGCTATGCGAACTGACCTTGTACCAGGTCCTACCACCATCATAATTAATAGCAGCATAGTATTATAAACAGGCACCCCCCTTTAATTATGAATTCCGACATGAATTGTAGCTTAGGTTTTAATTCATGTTATACAGTCTATCTATGAAAAAAAAATGAAAAATGAAAAATAATTTATTCGTTTTCTTATGTACTAAGTTTACATGTTCTGGTGTCCCTTTTTAAGTAAAATATATACCTGTGCTAAGGGGCACCGATCCTCCATTTGATGGCATCTATAATTAGTACGCACATTTCATGAAAGGTAAGTTTTTATTATAATTAAGGTAAGTAGTAATTTAGTAAATATTAGGTGACTGAATGTGGTATAAATTTTTTATCTTTACTGTACCCTAGGATTATCTATGTGCCATTTCATTCCCTTTCCATATTTACAACCCCATTAATATCTCCTCAAGGGTAGAATTTCCCAAAATCCTTTCTTAGCTGATGTTTATTCAAACTTGACCTTTTCCAACGCCAACATCCCATATATGCGTCATGGCGTACAACGGATAAGGAGGTTAAATACATAATGCGCATGATCCATATTCGTTTTAGACGTCAGCCACTCGGCGTGTGAGTGACGGATTTTGTATTTGACAAGTCTTTAAAAAGAGATAATGTGAGAGTGTGAGAGCTTACTAGAACATTAGGTAGGATAGTTATTACATCGCAAATCTTTATCAGAATAATTTAATCATTTATAACGCCTCTGCTCATGTGTCGGAATAGTATAACTATGTTAGATTTCAGTAGGTACATATAGCACGACACAACTTAGAAGGCGCGCGGCGAAACACTTAAGTCGTTGACGCAGAGTCTATTATTGCTTAATCCGCGCGCCTTCTATGTTGTGTCGTGATATACCTATAGGAGGGAGAAGAAGATATGTGTGAAGTAGATATATGTGATTTATGATTTTGGTCCAAGGCGTCAACCACATCACATTTCAACACATCATGGTTGGTGCACGTAACATCGAGTCGGACTGCTTAAAGTTCATATTTGAGCATTTGAGTTATTTATTGTTTTAAATTTCTCAATTTAGTATTTGGTTGCGGAAACCCAAGAAAGGTAGTCGCTGAAAACATGTGACAGCGTTCGCAAGTCACGTTGTAGAAAAAGGGAAACCAATTAAAAATGTTGCTGGTGACAAGTTTAAAAAGAGAACTTGATCACGTTTTCTTTTGTCATAAAAAAACGTGGCTATAGACGCAGAATATTTATTTTTAAAAGCTTTTTATTTCGACTGTCGCAACACGAAATTTCATTTTGTTTTGGGTCTAATCTTGGATGTTTGAAGGCAAGAGAGCCTGATAATAAACTGGGCACATATTTGAAAGTTGATACATGAAAGTTGGCTCGGTGAACTGAAATAAAAACTTTGTATTTCATTTTCATAGATAGTTCAACTCTATGTAAGGGTTGCGTCCCCTCTAGATCTGGCAAATGCCTCGCGCGCACTGCGAGCTTTATTAATATTAAGTCGTAGTCACCTAGAGATCTTCTACTATCTAAAGTCCCGCGCCTTCACATTTTAAAACGCTTAATTTTTTATTATTATTTAAAAAACACCAGCAACACTCTCAACGCATAGTTGATGTCTGTCTCAGCTCGCACACATGTGTTGAGAGTGTTGGTGGTGCTTTTTAAATACATTGAAGCGATTTGAAATGTGAAGTCGCGGGACTTTAGATAGTAGAAGATCTCTAGCCTACCTAGACCCTAATAGTACTTACTCATAGTCACTGCCCGTGACTACCTACGTTTGCAAAGAATTTAATATGAAATGCCATGGTGGCCTCGTAGTTCGACCTACCGTTAAGCCATGGTGGCCTAGTGGTTCATCCTACCGCCTCTCATGCTGAGGGTCGGAGGTTCGATTCCGGCTTGCACCTCTAAGTTTACGTATGTGAGGAATTCAATGTGAATTTACCACTGAGCTTTTCGGTGAAGTAAAACATGAGGAAACCTGCACGCATCTGCGAAGTAATTCCGAAATGTGTGTGAAGTCCCCAATGGTCCCCAATGGGGACTATAGCCCAAACCATCTTGTGATGAGAGGCCTGTGCCCAGCAGTGGGACGCAAATAGGCTGTAGTAGTAGTAGTAAATGTTGACTATGGTAACATATTTATTTTATTGCAGTTATAAGACCATGACAAATTAACAAAATACGAAATATGATATCAAAACTATTATACGCGTGTACACACCAATTCGACATCCATTTACTGCGCGGCACCCACAAGCTCTTCAAGATTTCGTTGCCATGCGCATGTGACCTGTATTTTAGTGTTTAGTTTATTTATATTGTTAAATTAAGAGTATTTATTTTTATTGAATTTTATTAATTTTGTCTCTTGCGCTGTAGGCTATTGGACTAAATAAATCTTCGTACATGGGTGGTCTAAGATTTACGATAATTCCCAAAATTTGCATATGGTCACTTGTCAACAGGATGCTCTCTACGCTGGTTCCGACTGCGGGGAAACCTTCTGTTCTACCTGAAGGGCCCGGAGCCGTGGTTTGAGCCCATGGGCGTCATCGTCCTCGGCAGGCATCAGGTCAAGCTGCAGCCGCAAGATGAGGCTGGCCACTGGCCGTTCCAGATAGGTATGATACAATTTCAAAAACCTTGAATATAAAATTTTTGGCTGTGACAAAAGGGGCGGATTCTAGCCTGCCTGCGTCTTTGGCATCTTCAATCAATATTGGTTAAATCTTCAAATATATAAAGGCCGTTCCCTGATCCGGCATCTATTTTTAATAAGAAACGACTTCAAACTCCGACAGCCGGCAAAGTCGGTGTCAAGTGTACCGACCTAAATCTATGACAGTGTTATAGTAAAATTGACACCGATTTTACGGGCTGTCGGAGTTTAAAGTCGGTTTTTTTAATGGCTGCTACGTATGTGGCTTTAAATTTTCTATCTCTCGAAAATACCATCCCCAATGTTTTACAAGCCCATCGCATTGCAGTATGGGACAACGGGGTTAGCTACAGGATGGCCACGCACCACGAGTCAGAGCGGACGCTCTGGCTGAAGGCCATCCAGCTGGCGCCTTACGACAGCATAAAGAACCAAATAGCTACCCTGAAGGAGAGACTCAACAGGATTCGGCCGCATATCGACATCGCCACGTATCGGCTGCAGAAGGGCATCTTTACAGGTAAACACATCCAAAGCAACCGCCTATAACGACCCGCTGGCATAGGTACTGTCTAGTCACCACGCGGATTAGAGACCCACTCACGCACAATTTTCTTTGTATTTCGATCCCATACTTAAACATCAGCGCTTCTGCCCAGCATCGAGCTGAGCTGGAAGCCTTTTCGGCTAAAGTTGCAATTTAACTTACCTACTTATTAAGTAGAGGTACCTTAATGTATGTTTGTTGACGACCGACCTTTATACATACAAGTGGAGCCAAAGTTCCTTGTTGCTTTGGTAACAGGTTTTTTATCTTTAATTGTCATTATACTATACTTTCGGTGAGAGCATGTTTCCTTGATACTCATTTCTCCATTACCTTGTATTTAAACCAGCCCTACAGCCCCGATCGGTAACAAATTTTATATTATCTTGTAAGTATTAATTACCCTAATAAATGCTTTTTACTTTACTTAGTAACCAGCATTATTTTTAGTCGCGCGTTTCTCCATAAAACTATTCATAGGCTAACGTTCTCGATGAAATATTGAGTAAGTGGGAGCTTAGGTGGGTGAAAAATCGATCTAGCTATGACGTCTCATGTCTGGGAGACTAATTTAGCTATTTTCATATTCACCCGAGCTCAGGCTCGTCCAGGTACTTATTATTATTTATTTAAGCTTTGGCAACACGAATGAATATGAAGTAACTTATGCTAACGTGGAATCTTGAGCTAGGATTCAAGCTACGAGCTCGTACGTCACCCAAGGTGCAATACATTTTGCTAATACCACAATATTTAATAGTACAACGGAACAATTCGCGCCCAACTCGCCTTACCGTCATTTGTTTCATCCGGAGATGGAGAGTGGATCACTGGCCCGCGTAGTTCGTATACACACATTTACAAGTGTACAGACTTCCTCGCACGCAAACATTGACACTTCATTCGAATTGTGTTCGAAATCGTGCTTTTATAGGCTGTGTCACAGTGACAGTTTGAATCCCTCACTAGCTCAAGATTCCCAAGTCGTACAATCTACTATTCCAGCTCAAACGCTCGGTAATTTCGCCGAGTGCTCTCGATTGCGTTCGTTGCTCGTCTACTCAGACGTAAACTGCACTCGCCTCGAACTAATTTAATTCACCTTTATGCGACCACCTGTAATTTGTTCTGTACATCCGTGATCCTTTAATTTTATTTCTTGGAGTTGTAACGTGACACCGCATTTCAGCTTCAAATTTGTCATCAGATGAGTGTATTCCCTCCCCTTCCATAAGGATACACTTTACCCTTAGAGCAGGGGTTGGTAACCTTTTACGACCAAATGTCACAATAACCAAATAAAGAAAATGGGGACCCGGGACAGTCATAGTAAATTACAACGTCCTGCTAAATTTCAAGAAGGTCATTGAGATCATAAAAGGAGTGTATGAGGTTGTCATAAGGTATTGGAGGTGGTGAATTTTTGAAGAGGTCCATTCGTAATATTTTTTCTACTATGAATGTTGTCCAATCATGTACAGCCGCGGGCCGCAAATTGAAGAGCTCGCGTTTTACCAAACGCTGCCTATTAAGACTGGGGCTCTATGCGAAGTCTTAAATAGGGAACTCGCTTTTCCCTATAGGATCGCTCACGCGTCAAGTTGAACTTTAAATCTAGCTGCTTAAAGTTCACGCGACGCGTGACCGATCCTACAGGGAAGAGCGAGATCCCTATTTGAAGACTTCGAATGTAGGCCCTTTCGTTTTTTTTTTAATGAACTTGTAGAAGTTTTTAATCATATAAGTATTGTTTGTCCTTTTGTCCTCGCAGACATGAACGAAATACCCCTATGCGAGCTGGCGCTGTCTTGCGACAATCTCTTGTGCGACGCGCACGGCCGGCAGCCGTCGCCACTTGTCGTTGTCTATGTGCGGTACCCTAAGGGCCTCTGCGTGCGCTACGGCTCCACAGAAGTTGTCGAGGTGAGTTAACGACGGCCACAGTATTTTTGCTCACCGGAATACAGATTGAACCGAATCTGCACACTAATATGAGATGGTCTACAAACGCGTGCGCGTGGCGGCGTGAACCTGTTTAGGGTTGGCGGACGGAGCGAGCACGCGCGAGCTACTCGTATTGTAGTTATGTAAGCACTTGCTATCGAGCGACGACCATGACTACACGGTACGTTCCCGCCGCACATTCGCCGCGAGCGGGGTGAGGTGACTTGGCATGGGGCGGGGGGTACGTGTCGCTACTGGTACCTAGTGCCTATTAGATATACTGAGCCAGAGCGGGAGCGACTGGCGTTCGAGGTGGTCATTGGAGGTTTGCGTAGCTGTCTGTATTCTCTGCGTCTTCGTCTGTAGTGTCTGCATTGGCATCTATCGGCTGTTTTATTCGAAGTTGATGAACTTCGAATAAAACATTCAGTATTTCAGTATTAAAAAACGGCACGAAAATAATATCCACAAAGTAACTGCACCAGGGTAGGACACTCGGCTCTTTTTACATTGTAACACTTGGCAGTCTCGTTTTAGACTAGAAACTTACCTTTTCAACCTCGAACAAGATGTTCGACATGAAACCTTATTTTTCCTATATTTCTGATGGTAGTCCACTTTCCAATGGCACTTATACATTGCCACACCTACTGTACACATCGCACGACTTGTATTTAAGGCTAAATAGTAGCATTTTCTACTATTTTCTATATTTTTAAACATATAAAGTTAAGATCAACACATTCGTTACGAATTCATTCCAAGTGTCTTTTGCGTTAATAATGAGGTAAACATTTAATCACATATTGCTTGTCCCTTGTCCATGACTGGACTTGAGTGGTTATAGATAACAAGATCCACATTAATATTATAAATGCGAAAGTAACTCTGTCTGTCTGTCCGTTACCTCTTCACGCTTCAACCGCTGGACCGATTTGGATGAAATTTGGTATGGAGTTAGTTGGAGTCCTAGGAAAGGACATAGGCTACTTTTTAACCCGGAAAAACACATAGTTCCCGCGGGAGCGCGACAATCGAATTCCACGCGGGCGAAGTCGCGGGCAGAAGCTAGTAATATTATAAATGCGAAAGTAACTCTGTCTGTCTGTCTGTCTGTCTGTTACCTCTTCACGCTTCAACTGCTGGACCGATTTGGATGAAATTTGGTATGGAGTTAGTTGGAGTCCTAGGAAAGGACATAGGCTACGTTTTATCCCGGAAAAACGCATAGTTCCCGCGGGAACGCGATAACCGAATTCCACGCGGGCGAAGTCGCGGTCAGAAGCTAGTAATTTATAATTCAGTCACAATGTCTTAACATAGTTTGTTGCCTACCAGATATAAATATAACACGAACATATTTGAACGTTTATTTTAACAGGAAGGTGATAGCACATCCAATATGTTTTTATTTTTATGTTCTTTCAATGCGATTGTGCGTCTTAACTGGTTCAAAGTAAATTCTAATCTATCCATGCTAGCCAGCGACCTCATGTTGATATTTGCTATGCGAGTTCTTGTATTGAATTCATGTTTACTATATGTGATATGGGTTACGACTTAATTGATAGATAGTACCTATTTTGCCACAGTATTTTGCCTGTGTTAGCCCTTTCGGCTATAAAACCATGTTTCTTAATTTTGTTATGTATGTTTGCTGTATTTGATTTACTTTTGTTTTGTGCATTTTATTTTATTGGTAAATCTTTTTTCTGACGTGTAATAGTGCCCCTATGTGGCCAATTTGCGGAATAAATGATTGATTTTTTTTAAATATAGTTTTAAGTGAATGTTGATTTATGTTTTGTTTTTATTATTTTAATAGGCAAATAATGATATTTCTATGCCATGACATTTCGTATTTTTTTAGTTGTCGTTTCTTTACCTAGCGTGGGCATTCAATGCCCCACTGATAGTGAAAGTAAACAATCTGACCTTTCCCCCCAATTCCCTCTTTATTTGACCATGGTTTTTTTAGCCTATTTGTATGTCCCACTGCTGGGCAAAGGCTTCTCCCGTGACCTTCCAACTCCCTCTATCCTCGGCCATTGTAGGCCAGTTGTTGAATGTGTCCAGTTCGTCCCGCCTGGGCCAGCTTTTTATTTCACTTTTTTTATTAAGCATTTCATATGTTTCGTTGCTGTATGTTGTTGTACTTTGTTGGTAGTAACATGTGTAACGCTGCTATGCGATGTATTTCTTTTGCAATCTGCTGCTTCAGATATATCATCAATCATTATAATTTCAAGACGTCCACTGTGTAATAATGACAATAAATACTTTCATAAAAAAATATTTTTTATTAAAATTCGATGTACCTGAATGTTTCTAAATAAATAGTCATACATAAATTTATTAAAATAATTGGGCACAACGGATCTCTATCACGTATTTAAGAATGCTTAAACTATTGATTGCGATGTGTAATGTTTTTTCATTATCTTAGTCTAGCCAGTACTGTACTGTAGGCAACGCTTTCGCAAAATATTGTCTAAAACCATTGACCTATAATAACATATGGACGAACAGTGCCTAACAGAATATGTCAAAATATATGGAGCAAACTGACATTAGAAAATACGTTCCAGTATGCTATAACGCCTCATTATAATGTGTCAAGATAAATATTTTATACAAAAGTAAGCCTAACAGTATAAGACTTAAGTGTCAAATTTACTGAGCGCCAAACGGCGCCCGAACAACTCGGGCGCCCGAACAACTCGGGCACCCGTTTTGACGGGCCATTTTTCTCCAGCTGATTGTGAATCCTTACTTATATTAGATCAATCTCTACAACACTATACTTAATTTGCAACAAGTTTCCTCCCCGAAATAGATGGGTGAAGTTTGTCGTATAGCACGACAAAAGTAAGAAGCGCGCGGCGAAGCACCTTAAGAGGGTTTATCCCGAAAGTTGGCAACGTCGCATATAGCTGTCAAATGTTTCGCTATTTTTATTAATTTCTCAATATTACTGAATTAAAAAGAAGTTATCATTCTATGGTTGAATGACGCGTCTCGTTTTATATTTGTTGGTTAGGCATTCAAATGATAAGATTACATTAAAATGCAAGGAAAATGCGATGGAAACTTTTCAAAAGATAGTACTTCCATAATCCTAAATATTTCGTGTTACTAGAATAATTGTTGCAATCCATACTTAATGTTTTATTCAACCATAGAGCAATAATTCATGATTTCATTCAGTAATATTCAGAAGTTATTGAAAACAGCGAAATATTTGTCAGCTATTTGCGACGTTGCCAGCGTTGGGAGTAAACCCTCTTAAGCTGTTGATGCAGAGCCTATTATTGCTTTAATCCACGCGCCTTCTAAGTAAAGTCGTGCTGTGAATGTTTGATTGGCCAGTGTCATGTATCGGTTTATGAAAACATCCCCGGCTGAGCGCAGACTGAGATCTGACCGAGCTCGCGTGTAGCCTTTAGCTCAAAACAGGCAAAATCTGGGGCTTTTAATAGATTTGTGGGTTGTATGCGAACGGGAAGCTGAAGTGGATCCTGATTACACGATTGGAGGCTTAGTGAATTGACTATGTGTAAGAGAACACGATTTTGTTATTTGTACCTACTAGCTTCTACCCGCGACATTGTTGAAGAATAGTGAGCGCAAACCTCCACGGTTCTATTGTGGTTTACTCGTTTTATATGACACTGTAACCGTCAAGTCACTTAGCCAATATATGTCTTACTATCAACACGTATTCGTTCATTTCCTAGATCTATTTCTATTGGGAATTCCTACTTTACAGTTATTAGACATCGCCCGCGTGGAATTTCGTCATCGCGCTCCTGCGGGAACTATGCGCTTTTCCGGGATAAAAAGTAGCCTAGGTCCCAACTATCTCCATGCCTATATTCATCTCAATCGGTCCAGCGGTTGAAGCGTGAAGAGGTAACAGACAGACAGACAGAGTTACTTTCGCATTTATAATATTAATATGGATATGGATCCCTTCCGTTACTGACTGATTGATGAAAACGCACACCCCAAACTACTGGTCGTAGAAAACTGAAAGGTATTTAGGTTCCTTGAAATGAAATTGAAACAGGATAAACGGGATTTTACATGTTAACATTTATGCGCATACAAAATCGCTGGCAAAAGTTAAATACCTACCAAAAGTAGAGAAAATATATCGTCGTTCGGTATTTCTAAAGCTTCTGCGTCTAATCAGTTTAACCTGAGATCTTTTCTTTCATAGATCTTCTTCATTCTCATTTTCGTCCGCGTGGAATTCGTTGATAGCATCCTGCCGGAACTATGCATTTTCCGGGATAAAAAGTATAGCCTATATGTTGACCAGTGTTATAAACTACTCCCATACCAAATTTCGTTTCACTTAGTCCAGTAGTTTTTGAGTTAATCCGGACATACATACAGACAATTTTTCCAAAAAAATATATCGTTATTTTGTGTTCAGTATCGTTTATATAGTCCCCTCGACTTGGTAGTTTCTTTTAATTTTCAAGTTTCAGACGCGACTTATTCTACAGACTTACTATTATTATTAGTAATCGATTAGTATAGATTAAAACTAAGATCTCCTCTCGGGCGTACATTCTTTGAATAAAACCTTTTCAATGTGCTTTCTTTATGGAGATGAAGTCTGGATACTGACTCAAGCGATGTGCAAATAAGCTTTTGAAATGTAGTTCGGTTCTTAGGCATATCCTGAAAATATCATGGACGGATCGAGTCAGTAATGAAACAGTATTGTAGAGAATGAGCAAGAATGGAACTGATGGAAACCTTTAAAGCAAGAAAGATTTTAGATAAGTATATCTGGGGCTGGGGCACATAAGGCGAAGTCACAAATATGACCTGCTACAATTTATCAATAGCCTATTTCTGGCATTTATACCTACAGGGTGGAAAGATCGAATGCCACATGGATGGCAACTACCTTAAATATTGTAAATAGCACATTTTGTGTAAGGGAGACTTTCCTTTGTTTTTAAAAACAAAGGAAAGTCTCCATCAATACTGCATTTAAGGATTTATGAAAAATCGCTTGCCTCAGTCGGGACTCGAACCGGTCAAATGTGACAAAAAATAATGTGCTGTATTTTATGATGCAGATTGAAAGGGTTACTGATAAAGTTCATTTTTCTCTAAATAACAAATAAAATCAGAATAACGGAAGGCCATGAAAATTGTAAACGAAAAATTAAAACACACAAAATAAAACAATATTCATTTAATAACCTTACTAAAACCTTTCTAACTAAAGTAGTTGTTCAAAATGAGCCCTGTTTCGGCGTCTAACAAAGGAAAGTCTCCTTTACACACTATGTGCTATTTACAATATATTTAAGGTAGTTGCCTTCTATGTGGCATTCGATCTTTCCACCCTGTATTTAACCGAATCAAAAGTGACTATAGTTGCTAGTATTTTTTAAAAATCACATTGTCAAAAAACGGATTGCATTAAATCCCGTAGTTGATACGCACTTGTTCGATTCAATTTCCGGGAGCTTCCGTTCGTGCCTAAGAAGCCCCCTGAACGATCCCCGCCCTCCCTTGCCTCGGGACAACGACTACGCGCGCCTATTAACCATTTACCTTAATACATTGCTGGCCATGTCGACTTTAAATCATAACGCCTGTGCGAACGCTGCCACGAGCGAGCAGTGTATAGAGGCAACGCGAGATAAACGCGGCGCGGTCAAGCCTGTACCTCCCGCCCGTTCTTATCATAGTTGATACCGACGTCCTGGCGTCCGCACGCATAGGGAGAGAAAGGCGAGTTTACTGGACAGGGTGAATCGCTTTTCTAAACCTATGCGTGCGGATTGCCTTTACAGCCACCACTGCAGGTTAGTACATCTGTAGTTTTAACTATTGAACTTGTATTTTATTAAATGTAAATCGGCCTTTGTCAGAAGGCTTTGGCCACCGAGTCAGTTTAGTTATGATAGTTTGTGAAAAAATATGACTCCGAAAGGCCTTAAAATGTGTATGAGGTGATTTATTTTTTAGTTCAATAACTTTGAAGTGTAATATTCTTTTAATTTATAGAAAAAATGCATTACTGACTGTCTGCTGTTTTTTCGCAAAACCACTGAATCGCTTTTTTAGGATTAGCTTCTGTCCGCGACTTTACCCGCGTGGAATACACGTGGGTTTCGCATAGATATTTTTACTCGAATATTTTTTTCATTTTATTAACAATAATCGACGTTTTTTTTATTCGCTAATGATTTATTCACAAATAATTTATGACCTTTTTTCAAATGACGAATGATTTATTCGTTTAGCTTCTGCCCGCGACTTCATCCGCGTGGAATTCGGTCATAGCGTTCCCGCGGGAATTGAGCGTTGAACTATAGCAAATTATAAAACTTCCTTGAATCACTCGTATCTATTTAAAAAACCGCATCAAAATCTATTGCGTAGTTTTAAATATCTAAGCATACATAGGAACAAACAGACAGCGAAGCGACTTTGTTTTATACTATGTAGTGATTTTATTTTGATAAATCCTTGAAATAATTTAAGGTGTTATGGTCTTATTCCATTCAAAAAACAACACAATTCTTGTACTTTAAACGCGCTAATCCATATTTTTTTATATTATGTAAGTATCCATATTAATATTATAAATGCGAAAGTAACTCTGTCTGTCTGTCTGTCTGTTACCTCTTCACGCTTCAACAACTAGACCGATTGAGATGAATTTGGCATGGAGATATTTGGGGTTCCGAGAAAGGACATAGGCTACTTTTATCCTGGAAAAATGCATAGTTCCCGCGGGAATGCTATTAACGAATTCCACGCGGACGAAGTCGCGGGCAGAAGCTATGAAAATGACGAAGAAATGAAGAATTAAGATCTATAAGAAAAAAGATCTCAGGTTAAGCTGATTAGACGTAGAAGCTTTACAGAAATACCGAACGACGATATATTTACTCTACTTTTGCCAGCGATTTTGTATGCGCATAAATGTTAACTCAACATGAAAAATCCTGTTTATCTCGTTTCCGTGGGAAGTTCGGGAAATCCTCTCTTAGTGCTCTCCTACACTGCCCAAGGAATCTAAATGCCTTTCAGCTTTCTTTCTTTCTACTCTGTTTTAGCCATTCGCATCGCCCAGGTCCTAATATTCATGTGTCAATTTTTTACCATATCCATATTACTTATCCATATCCATATTAATCCATACTAATATTATAAATGCGAAAATAACTCTGTCTGTCTGTTACCTCTTCACGCTTCAACCGCTGGACCGATATGGATGAAATTTGGTATGGAGATAGTTGGAGTCCCGGGAAAGGACATAGGCTACTTTTTATCCCGGAAAGACGCATAGTTTCCGCGGGAGCGCGGTAACCACGCGGGCAGAAGCTAGTATTTAATAAACCAATGTCGATTTTATCATTTTAAAAATGTAAATATATTGTATATGTATGTAAATCTTTTCTTGTTCGCACTGCTAAACTATGGAATTCCCTCCCTGCGTGTGTGTTCCCCAGCTCCTATAATCTTGGTGTATTCAAGTCTAGAGTGAATAGGCATCTTCTGGGTAAGCGTGTTCCACTTTAGACCCTATCATTACTTTCCATCAGGTGTGATCAGGGTCAAACGCAAGCCCATTTGTAATAAAAAAAAAAAAAAAATGTTTTGTCTCGTGCTTTGTAACCCAAAACTTTTATATAGTCCGGCTAAGATTTGCAGTTTCACATAAAACATTTCCATTTTCTTAGTATGACCAGTAGAGAAAATATATGTAAAAGGATGTGTTATATAAGGCGAAGAATCTTAGTCCGTTCCGTGAGTAGTTATAAACAATAGTTATATTTAATTATTATTTTTAGTGAAAAGTCATAAAGGGCTTCCAATATATTAATATATAAATTATTCCACGAATAATTTATTCCAATATGAATAATCATTCGATAATTTTATTCGTCATTCGCGAATAATATGGCTATTCTTACCCGTCATTTGAATAAATTTTGCATATCTCTTTCGTGTTGCCGAGGGTAGTATGTGCTTTTTATTAATTAATTAATTTATTATGCGTTCTTGTTTAGGCTTAGCGCACTGGTTGAAGCAGTAGAAAAACACCGAACTATGGCACAACTTGTATTAAATAATCATCGTACATACATGCATCGGTCACAAGTAGCGAGCAGGAGAGCGCGAACCATAGATACATCAAAGTGGTCAAGCCACATACTAAAATTACTAATTTTTGGGGTTCCCACAGTTCTTCAGGGATAAAAAGTAGCTTATCCAACCGTCTCCGTACCCATACCAAATTTTATCTAAAGCAGTCCAGCTTGAAGAGGTAACAGACGGGTAGACAGACAGTTACTTTCGCATTTATAATATTGTTATAGAAGGTTTATATAAAGTATATTAGTTCTAAGTGGCCTTTACTCAGCAGTGGGTGGATGTGGGCTGATATGAAGCTCTATAGTAGTTCGGAAGGTATAGATAGATAGATGACAAGGAGGGCGTAGTCGCGAGAAAAAAATACTTAAATAAACATTTCTAAGTATTGCCTTTTTGAGTGGAAAGTTTTGTCTATTTTCCAATTTTATCTTAATTACGCTAATTGGTTTACTTTTGTCCGAGGTTTAAGGTTACTTAACGTTTTTATAATCAGACGATGTTTTTAATTTAAATAGGAACTGCACTTTTGCTTTGCTCAACAAGTGTTCGGGTTTCTTGTGACACTCAGCTCAAAGGGGATTAGGTACAGCGTCGCCTTCCCGCTTCAACGATCTATAGGCGACCTTAGGTCCTACCACTAAGTATGTTATCGTAATCACGTATTGAAGGATAAGTGTCGTGTTTTGCTTGCACTCTACTTATGCATTATTAGATCGTGTATCCCTAGTCAGCAAATCTAGTAAGCTGTCTTCTCGTCTTCGTCTTGCAATTCAATTTAATCTAGAATTGGAGGCTTGTTAACAAAAGGGTTCTATTTCACTATTCTGTGTTAGAATTTGAGACCTTACATGGTTTAAATTGCACACACACACACATTGTTTACGATATACCTAGTAGTCAACATGCGGAACTAGTAAATAATAAAAAAAACTTAAACACTTGTAACTAGTCTCTTCTTGCGACTTCGTCCGCGTGCAATTCGGTTTTCGCGTTCCCTCAGCAACTATGCGTTTTTCCATAATAAAATGTATGTAGCCCTGTCCTTACCTGGGACCCCAACTATAACCATAACAAATTTCATGTAAATTGGTCCAGTGGTTTAAGTGTGAAGAGATAACATACAGACAGAATTACTTTCGTATTTATAATATTAGCATGGATACCTTTGTGAAATTAAGTACAATAATTTTTCAGTTAGCTTACAAACATACTCTCATTAATTTTTGTTGCTGTCCTTAATGTCCGTGCACCTATTCCCTTGTATAAATGGCTGAGCTGTTAGCCCTTTTGGCCATAAAACTTTAATTTTACTTTGTTTTATATTTTGAAGTGGATACGAATATTTTTGGATTTGTGTACTTTCAATTTCAACACCTATTGAAGTCGGAAAGATATTCTTTTGTCTTCTGCGAAATTTTCGATTGCGATGCATTCAATAGAGAAAATAGTGTTTTAGGGAAAACTTGTGCGTGACGTCATAACCGGGTCTTGCTTTTTGATTTAAATTTTATGTATGAATTTTAGCACTTGACAAAAAAAGAAAATATACGTGTCCCTTTAATTTTTTCCTACTTTCCAACTCGCTAATAAAATGACTTTTTTACCCCCCGCCCCCTTTCATGATATCGTGACATTTATCGCCATCCCTTTCATCCCCCTAAAATAGCACGTGAGCTTTTCCAAAGCCGTATTTTTAGTGAAACTTCTATCTTCAAAAAACATAACCCTTCTTCTGGCGCAGTCGGGTAAAAAATTCAATCGTTGCTTGATTAGATGTATGAGTTAAATAGAAGTCGTTTACCTATCATATCACAAGAGACACCTTCACTCTAAAATCAGTCTAAAAGCTTAAAATTACACGATGTAACCTTAAGTGCACGTATACACTTTTCTGGACATACCTACAAATTGCGTGGTATTTAGTATTTGCTGCGCCCACTTGAGATTTGGCTAGACCCCCTCATCCCCTAAACACCTCTCTACTCCTACAGGTCGCGGCACTTAACTTGAGCGGTGAGCAAAAGTATAGGGGATTTTTGCGCATGTTTACGCTTGCCAATAAGCGTGTGCGCACGGTATAGCGCCCGCTGCGTCCCGCACCCCTCTGCCGATGAGACCTTATTTTTGACTTCTGCGTATCGAAGGTCACCGCTCAGGCTCCGGGCCGTTTCCTGTAATTTATGGACGCCCCCGTATAATATGTAAGCGAACGAGGTGATCATAAATATCCGATCATTATCTTAGTATCAAGACGTTAGAATGTATGATCATCTAGCCCGCTACGATGTATCTGACGGCGTTTGTACAGGAAACATGTTTTAACCTGCTCGTCCTGCAATACGCTAGAGGACCAGAAAGACCTCCATATCTGGGAATAGAGTTCATTGGATTTCATTGTCATAATGACCTGTATATAAGTGATATATAACTATTGACGTCTACGTAAGCGACTTGACGTCAAAATATTACTTATCTAGTCGGACTTCAGTTGGAATTTCCGTTTTGTTTACTCGGTTTCTTTCTGATTTGCGCATTTGGCGCCGCCAACTTTCGAATATTTTATAAACGTCAGCGACGAATGCGCAGTTTCGGAAGACCTTACCGAGAATGTCGTAGGTATGTTGTTCTCGCATATATCTAAATTTCGTCTTAAAAAGGAAGCAAACCATTAAAATATTAATAGGATAGGATTTATTTGTTTTCCGCATTTAGGTCGCAACTTTCACATAAAAATAACTTAACAGGTATCAATCATCAACAAGGATCAAATCTCGATATCAAAGTGTCACTGTTCTTTTTACCCAACTGCGTTATAAAGAGGATTGCGTTTTTCGAGCGTATGTATGTTATTTATATTTCTTTGACACGCTCTGAAACCTAAAAAAGAGGTGTCGTTAGGTTCGTCTTGATTGTGAGAGTGACACTGGGTACATCTAAAGGTTGGTATTCATTCGGGTCGCTAAAAGTATAGCAGACTCTCAGGGCTGTATCAAACATACATAGGATTGATTTTTGTGAGAAATAAATATACCCGAATGCATGTACCAAATTTTGATATACCTACCTGTCACTTTCACAAGCAAGACGAAACTAACCTCGCAAGCTAAATCAATCCAGCCATTTAGGCTACAGAGCGTGCTAAAGAAATACATAACACATACTCGAAAAACATAACTCACCTTCTGCCGCAGTGGGGTAAAAATCAACGTTACTCACCGAAACTTTCTTTCCAGACATGCAGCAACCCTTGCTTCTCGAAGACCATACTGTTCCGGGCGAGCGACGGAATCACGGGCGACGCCACGGTGCGGATAGTAGTCTACGACGTGAAGGAGCGGGTCTCCGAAACCTCCGTGCCCATGGGATTCACCACGCTAACGCTCGCCACCATACAGGTATGTCCCACCACCACCACCATTTCAGCCGAAGGACGTCCACTGCTGGACATAGGCCTCCCCCAAGACACGCCACTCAGACCGGTCCTGTGCTACTTGCTTCCACCGGTGTCCCACGACCTTCACGAGGTCGTCGCTCCAAATTTACTGAGCGCCAAACGTTCTTCGGGCACCCGTTTTGACGGACAATTTTTCTTCGACTGATTGTGAATCTTTACTTATAATAGATTAATGAAAGAGTACTTACAATCACATGACATGAAAGCTCGTTATTTCTTGATAAGCTTTAATTACTCAGCTAAATCTAAATCTGGTTGCTTAAATAAATGAATTACATTCACCATCAAAAGTAACTCTGCAATTTAGTACCTTTTCGTAATCACTTAATCAGTGACTTTTAAAAGCCAAACCGCTCTCATTTTACATACTTCACTGTGACAAGGCAGTAAACCGCCTAGCCACTTTTGACGCCGGCCCTCTGTACATAGTCGGTTTGATGGGCCCGTGTTGGCGTTTGACGCGGCCGCATCGGTCCCCTTTATGCACGTAAACATTTTCATTATACGGTTATCGTTCAAAGCTCGGCAGGGCCCAGCCTCAAAGCCGTCAATCGGCGAGTGCGGCTGACTGGTAATTACCGGCCAAAATTGAATCAGCGACGAGATATATAGAGTACAGGTCAAACAGCCGGGACGTCACATCGGAAAATTAGCGACTAAAGAGTCCCCGGTACGCACGGCGTTTCTCAACTTTTCATACAAACGTAGTTTCGCTTTTATTCCCAAATCACTAAACAGATTGACTCGAAACTTGGTACACATAATAAAATCAGAACTCAGAACATTTATTTTGACATAAAAAATACACACTACAATATGACAGAGTTTTAAAACACAGAAGACACAATACAAATAATAAAGAAAAATAAAATAAGAGAATGATGTAAATAAAATGTATTAAAATGACATGAAAATACGCTGCGCTACGCTGTAGTGCCAGTCAAAAGAGGACTCGGCTCAGCATGTGCTGCAGCAGTGCTTTCAGCCGAAGCCCTTATCATTATTATGAGTGTCCGAAATTAGTAAATGTCGTGGTAAAACCAAAGACAATTAAATTACAGGCAAAAACTGAATTTTGAAGTTTGTATGGTGGAAACCAAAATGGTCCTAGTTTCTTTGTTATTCAATTTATTACAACCAAAGTGTATTTCGGACACTAATATCTCTGTTCCACTATTACTTGTAAAATTTGGTGCCAATCTGATAAGTAGTTTGCGAATTAAAACGTAACTACGTTTGTATGGAGAAAGGAGCGTACTGGGGACTCTTAAGTGCCGCAAGCACGCATCCCGACTTCATTTGTGTGATGACCGGAGACGCGGGCATTGAAAGTGGCAGATGAAGAACCGAAAGTGGAGTGAAAAACTGTGCGGACTGTTTGAAGCGCTGCAACTGCAAGAGATGATCGTTTTTTTTTGTCATGGATACCGGTGGAATCGGCGCTTTGCTCTTAAGGCCGTTCCTATACCCAGCTCAGCCGTCACTGTCACTCGTGCAAATATGTATGATTTTTCTGTTATATTTAGTTTTACACTGTTTGATATAATAAACTGGAGTAAAGTTGGATTAAAGGTCCGAGTTAGAGGTTACTTTGGAATTAAATTGTATCGAGCGAAGTTTCGTGAAACGTGTAACGAAAGGTGTGAAATATAATATAACATGCAAAAGTATATCCCGTGTGGTGCCGGGTCAGAATTGCACCACCCCATCTCCTCCCGTGGGTTTCGTAAGAGGCGAATAAGGGATAAACCGGAGGATGGGCAGCAGCGTCCTCCGCGCACTACGCAAATCTTACTGCGGTCGCCAACCCGCCTGCCAAGCGTGGCGACTATGGCAATCCCCCCCAAGGGATAAAATTGGTAACATGAGGCCACAAAATAAACCCAGACCCCCAGTCCCCGGCGGCCCCGCTATTCCTGGCTCCGGTAGCGGCCATGGTTACGGCGGGGCAGGGGGTGCTAAAGTTAATCTCCGGAAGAGACCCGGCTACCAAAACCGAAGACCCTTGGCCCTGGCAACATACAACTGCCGTACGCTGCGGACTGACGAAAAGGTACTGGAACTGGAGGAAGAATTGAGCAGGTTACGTTGGGGAATCATAGGGTTATCAGAAGTCCGGAGAGAGGGGGAGGACATGATAACCCTGAAGTCCGGTAACCTGCTCTATTTCCGGGAGGGCGACCAACAGTCCCAGGGAGGTGTCGGGTTTATCGTCCACAAGTCCCTCGCAAACAATGTGATGAAGATCGAGAGTGTGTCGACCAGGGTAGCGTGCCTTGTACTCAGAATAACCCAACGATATTCGTTGAAGGTTATACAGGTTTACGCTCCGACCTCGACGCACTCCGACGATGAGGTGGAGGCTATGTATGAGGACATTTCTAGAGCCATGCATAGCTCCAAAACTCACTTCACAGTTGTTATGGGGGACTTCAACGCGAAATTGGGCAAACGAGACGGTGAAGAGCTGAGAGTGGGGCAATTTGGAGTAGGGCGTAGGAATCACCGGGGCCATCTACTGGCTGGTTTCATGGAGAAGGAGGGACTCTATATGATGAACTCCTTCTTCAGGAAACGAGAGCACAGAAAGTGGACCTGGATGAGCCCTGATGGTGTAACGAGGAATGAGATAGACTTTATCATGTCGACGAGGAAGCAGATATTCGATGATGTCTCAGTGATCAATTCGGTTAAGTCCGGGAGCGATCACCGTATGGTACGAGGCACATTGAATATCCAAGTGAAGCTTGAGAGATCTCGACTGATAAAGTCTACGCTCCGCCCGGCACCGACCCAGCTCCAAAACCCCGAGAGCTTTCAGCTCGAACTCCAAAACCGTTTTGCTTGCCTAGAAAGCGACGTGGACGATTACAACGACGGGTTTGTGGAAGCTGTCCATACGGTTGGGTCCAAGTTCTTCAAGACCCGCCGTACAAGAACCAAGAAAATCTCAGACTCAACCCTAAAGCTCATGGAGGTGAGGCGTGAGATGATTCTGCAGTCTTCAGGTGACGCTAGTCATTATCGGCAGCTCAATAGGCAGATCTCGAAGTCTCTGAAGCGTGATATACGCCGATTCAATACCAACAGTATTGAAAAGGCTATTGAGCGTAACAGAGGCTCGAAGGTGTTTGCCAAAGATCTGTCTATTGGCCAAAGCCAATTGACAAAGCTGAAGACCGAAGACGGCAGGATCGTCTCATCCAACCCGGAGCTGTTGGGAGAAGTCGAGAAGTTCTATGGGCAGTTATACACGACAATCCGAACACCCGTCGCTGATTCAGCTAAAGACCCTAGAGCTAGATTAACCCGACACTATACCGAAGATATCCCGGACGTCAGCCTGTACGAGATTAGTATGGCTCTCAAACAGCTTAAGAACGGCAAAGCCCCCGGTGATGACGGAATTACAGCTGAACTCCTGAAGGCGGGTGGTAAACCAGTCCTTAAGGCCCTTCAGACGCTGTTTAATTCCGTCATCCATGAAGGGAGAACGCCGCGAGCATGGAACAGAAGTGTGGTGGTGCTCTTCTTCAAAAAAGGTGATAACACCTTGCTGAAGAATTATAGACCCATCTCACTTCTGAGTCATGTCTACAAGCTGTTTTCGAGAGTCATTACAAACCGTCTCGCGCGCAGGTTTGACGAATTCCAGCCTCCCGAACAAGCCGGTTTCCGAAAGGGCTATAGTACCGTAGACCACATACATGCGTTGCGGCAGGTTATACAGAAGACCGAAGAGTATAACCTCCCCCTTTGCCTTGCATTTGTGGACTACGAGAAAGCCTTCGATTCGATCGAGACTTGGGCTGTGCTGCAGTCTCTCCAGAGGTGCCAAGCTGACTACCGGTACATCGAAGTGTTGAAGTGTTTGTACGAAAATGCCACCATGTCCGTCCGACTACAGGACCAGACCACGATGCCCATCCCACTGCAGCGGGGAGTCAGACAAGGAGACGTAATCTCTCCGAAGCTGTTCACCGCTGCATTGGAGGATGCCTTCAAGGTGCTGGACTGGAAAGGACGAGGCATCAATGTAAATGGCGAGTACATCACTCACCTTCGATTTGCCGACGATATAGTAGTTATGGCTGAGACCATGGAAGACCTCAGTGCTATGCTCGTTGACCTCAGCAGAGTTTCCGGTCGAGTTGGTCTGAAAATGAACATGGACAAGACGAAGATCATGTCTAATGTCCATGTTGTGCCAACTCCAGTAATAATCGGAGACTCTGCGCTCGAAGTTGTTGACCATTATGTATACCTGGGACAAACAGTCCAGTTAGGTAGGTCCAACTTCGAGAAAGAGATCAATCGTCGAATCCGACTCGGCTGGGCAGCGTTCGGGAAGCTTCGCAGTGTCTTTTCGTCCAAATTACCGCAGTGTCTTAAGTCGAAAGTCTTCGACCAGTGTGTGTTGCCAGTGATGACTTATGGTTCCGAGACGTGGGCGCTTACGATGGGCCTCATAAGAAGGCTCAAGGTCACCCAGAGGGCAATGGAGAGGGCTATGCTCGGGGTTTCTCTGCGTGATAGAATCAGAAATGAGGATATCCGCAGTAGAACTAGGGTCACCGACATAGCCCGAAGAATTGCGAACCTTAAGTGGCAGTGGGCGGGGCACATTGCTCGCAGGACTGATGGCCGATGGGGCAAGAAAGTCCTGGAGTGGCGTCCGCGAACCGGTAGACGAGCTGTCGGTAGGCCTCCAACAAGATGGAGTGACGACCTTGTAAAGGTCGCGGGAACGCGGTGGATGCGAGTGGCACAGGACCGGTCTGAGTGGCGCGCCTTGGGGGAGGCCTATGTCCAGCAGTGGACGTCTATCGGCTGAAATGATGATGATGATGATGATGATGCAAAAGTATGATCTTACATGAGCAATTTGACGATCCTGGGTCAGCGAATGGCCTTAAACAGGAGCAAAACCGTAAATAATCTGCATCGAATGTTTCCGCACTTCCGCAATGCACTATTTATACTTTTAGATGAAGTTTATAAGTTCCTTTCCGTGTTCCACGTCTGGTTTGATTTTGTTTGCGTGTTAAATATTTTAGCGACGCTCGTTTTCCGAAGAAGTTCGGATTATTTTTCCCATTACATTAAACATGCTCAGAATATTATCGATCGAATTATTTTTATTCTTTTTAAAATGGAAAAAATATTTCAAATAATAAAATATGTAGTTGAATTTGAAATCGGACAGCTTATGTACGAGCAATGAAGGCTGAATTATTTCTAAATTGAAAAACACTTCGACCTTAAACGACATCAGACAAGTTACGATAATCTTCAAATATAACTAAGAACTCTCTCGGTTAACTAACCTATCAAAATTGATTTATCCGCTGCGAACCAGCTACGCCACGGCCAGACAAAGTAAGAAAACAAACATAGAGTCCAATCGTTTTTCGTTATGTTATGACTTCGGAACACTATTCTTAATTCGGAGCTATGACTGGTCAAATTGACGTCAATTCACCTCCTCGTTATGCATTCCAAGTATTTACAACAAAAAAAGTACCCTGTATTTCTCAAATTGTACTCTACCGTCTCAATAACAATGTCCTAGCAAATAGCAACGCGAAAGGTTCAATATTTATAATATGCGGATTGGATCTATTTTTCCGTTGCAATTGAGATTCGCTTGTCTTTTTTTCATCGAGTGCAGACGACAATTGATTTACGTATGAATGATATTCAGAACTGAAATCGTTAGACGCATTTATAGGAGTCTTGAAATTGTGAATATCTCAAAACATATTGACACTACTTTTAGGACCATCATTTCGATATTTCGTAGAATTCTCGTGTGTTTTGACGTAAAACAATAGTTCAGTGTTTCTAGACCTTTTCCAGTCCCCAAGGAAATCAAGCCCATATTCAATGGCCTCTTTCAACAAAAAGTGGGTACATATGTAATTGATTTTTTACGTGAAAAGTATTCGTCATGTCACATGTTGCAAACCCGAGGAAATGTGGGACACGTATAATTTAGATTCGCCCTTTGTGTCTCGCGAACTAATCTTTTGTGAGAGCACTGAATGGAGCGCATTGAAGTGAAGATAGACATTCACGCCCCTGATACATTGTAAACACAATATCCGCAATTTAAAGTGAGTGAAAATTATCGGAAAATTCAAACGCCTGCTGCGAACCGGAAGGTAGCAAATAAAATAACGAATAGTGAAGGCACTGCAGCACATTTATTATTGTACTGCAGCAAATTTATTATTGCTGCTACCTGTACGTACCTATATAAGATTAAGATCTTAGATATTATAAATTAGAAACTTGATGTAAAATTTAGTAGAAAGTTATCACCTGAAGAACCTGGAAACTACATGAATCTTGTATCTGTTCTACTTATCTTTTTGTACAATAACAATATGCGACATTGTAGTACCGCAGTTGTTATTATTCGCTGTGTCCATAGTTACTGGTGGGGAATACGAAAACGATCGCAGCGAACGTAGCCAAATAAAAAAATATCGACGAACATGGAGTGAGCTGTCACTGTTGCGTATTTATTTGCATTACATTAAGTACATCTGGAGCGAGTAGTGTCATCCCAGGCTTAATTTGTCTTTGTTTCTATGAAGTTAGATAGAGTTACAAGCCTTTTACGCCACTGACACATAGGTACTGCTCCCGTTAAATTTGACGTTCGTTAACTTTCTGATACCTAAGTTGCCATGCACTGCCGTGGCTACCACGTCAACGACACTTAAATTTGTCTAAGCCAATATGTACCTAATTAAAGAGTTTAAATATGTAAAGAATGAAAATAATGCGTAAGATCCCAATCCGCTTTAGACGTCAGCTACACTTTTGAAAATGACGTCGAAGAGGTTAAAGTTACTCCGTTTCATTTGAAATCCATCCCTTCGCAGGAGTCTCAACGGCTTCGCGTAGCCTTATCGACTAGGGAGAACAAAACGGTCGGCTTCGTGACGATCAACGGCTGGAGTCTGGAACCTTCCTACATAGGCACTAGCCCCAGTCACACGAACGACAGGAACTGCGTCGACATACCTCAGAAGGTGCTGTGCCACAGGCGGTCCCAGTCCCTCCCCCCGCGACTGGGGCTCAAACTCAAGTTCCCTTCGTACGGGACGCTCTTGAAGCAGAACTTTGTTAACAGCCACCAAGTCACGTACAGGTTTGTAACAGTTGCTTATCTTTGGAAATGTTCAGTCCACCAGGGCTTGTAACCGGTTAATTAAAAAAACCCCGAAATAGCCAAATATTTAGAATTTTTTTTTACTCTATATGTGGAACTCCATACTGTATTTAGGTTATTACTTCGTATTATTTCGCGGACGTACTGAATTGATGTACCAACTGAGCTGTGAATCTAGCAAATTTATGAATGTTACCAATAGCCACGGGACCAGGAATAAATAAGCAAAACTCTAAATTTTATATGTTATAATTTATGAAAATAAATGATTTCTATTTTTATATCGGCAGGTTCCATTCGGGATTGGGAGGAGATATAACCGTGCACGAGATCATGGCTGAGGCGAAAGTGTGCTTTCAGATGCCCTGCGAGTTGCTGTGAGTGCTTTATTTGTTCGTTTGTTTACTAGAAGTATATGTATAGCACGACACAACTTCGAAGGCTCGCGGCGAAGCACTTAAGCCCTTGACGCAGAGTCCATTATTGCTTAATCCACGCGCCTTCCAAGTTGTGTAAACCACCACGTTGAGATTATAGGGAAAATTAAAAATGTAGCCTGTAGGTATGCTAATCATCTGGACGCTTAATATTTATACCAAATTCCATCAACATTTAAAACGCAGAAGGGGGTCAAAAATCCACCCTTTTTTAACTGTTAAAAATATTCGCGTGTGTTTATGATGTTGGCACATAATTTCCACCTAATACCACCCCTACCATCACCACAACAGCGTATTTACGTTCCAGTGCTGGGTGCAGACCTTCTCTCATCATGAGAGGGCTTGGGCTATAGTCCCCACGCGGGCCCGGTGCCGGTTTGGAAGCCTTGGTGGCCTTGTGGTTCGACTTACCGCCTCTCATGCTGAGGGTCGGGGGTTCGATTCCGGCTCGCACCTCTAAGTTTACTTATGTGCGAAATTCAATTTGAATTTACCACTGAGCTTTTCGGTGAAGGAAAACATCGTGAGGAAACCTGCACGCACCTGCGAAGTAATTCAAAGATGTGTGTGAAGTCCCCAATCCGCACTGGGCCCGCGTGGGGACTATAGCTCAAACCCTCTCGTGATGAGAGGAGGCCTGTGCCCAGCAGTGGGCCGTAAATAGGCTGTAGTAGTAGTAGTAGTAGGGCCCAGTGCGGATTGGGGACTTCACACACATCTTTGAATTACTTCGCAGATGAGTGCAGGTTTCCTCACGATGTTTTCCTTCACCGAAAAGCTCAGGGGTAAATTCAAATTGAATTTCGCACGTAAGTAAACTTAGAGGTGCGAGCCCGAAATCGAACCCCCGACCCTCTGCATGAGAGGCGGTAGGTCGAACCACTAGGCCACCACGGCTTTTACATTATCTATACTAATAATAAGTCTGTAGAAGAAGTCGCCGGAACGTTCTCGAGTGGCGCCCGCGAACCGGGAGACGAGCTGTCGGTAGGCCTCCAACAAGATGGAGCGACGACCTCGTGAAGGTTGCGGGAAACCGGTGGAGGCAAGTAGCACAGGACCGGTCTGAGTGGCGAGCCTTGGGGGAGGCCTATGTCCAGCAGTGGACGTCTTTCGGCTGAAATGATGATGATGATGATGATGAGAAGTCGCGTCTGAAACTTTAAAAATTATAATAAACTATCAAGTCGAGGGGACTATATAAACGACACTGAACACAAAACGATTTTTAGAAATATTTACTAAGTATGTGTATCCGGATTTAACTCGAAAACTACTGGAAGCATTGCAACAAAATTTGATATGGGGGTAGTTTATAACACTGGTCAACATATAGGCTACTTTATATCCCGAAAAAACTCATAGTTCCCGTGGGAACGCTATTACCGATTTCCACGCGGACGAAGTCGCGGGCAGACGCTCTAGTATGCTATGTGGCTGTCAATGTCAAATATTCTTTTTCTTCTGTTTTAAATAAAGGGTTCTGTTTATATACAAGAAAAATTCGCCAATGTCAAGTAATTGGCTTACAGGCTGAGCAGTGTACGGTAACGATAAATTTACTGTATTTTTATATTTTACTACTTGGCCCGGTGAACTTTGTATCACCCGAAGACGATTATTTTTTAGCTGTTCGTTTTGACTTTTCCCGATTTTTTTTCTTTCTAACCTTCCCTGAATCACAGGGGATACAAAAATAATCTGTCAATTCGGTCCAGCGGTTCTCAAGCCTTAGCCAGACTAACACACGGCGATTCATTTTTATATACACGGTGGGTCGGAAAATATGGCAAATAATTATCGGCTATCGATTCTAAGTATATTGTATAGGTCTTTAATTTTTTTTGAGTTGGTAAAAAAAATAATTGTATATGGGATTGGTTGTGTGAGCGACGCCTGAATCCTATACAAAATATATTTTTTTACCAACTAAAAAAAAAATAAAGACCTATACAATATACTTAGAATCGATAGCCGATACTGTGAGTTAATTATTTGCCGTAGTTTCCCACCCACCATGTATAAGATAAATCAAGTAAAAATTGGGAAGCTCAACAAACGTCAACCATCTTGGACAACGGCCATTGAGCAAGCAATGTCAAATATTGTCATTACATCCAGTATGTCACTTTGACGTTTGAAGTTTCGGAGACCTCAATGTTGTCAATTTAGCGTATAATATGGCACATACCTATGGTGCTAAATTCGCAACACTGCACCTCCACGCGACTCAACCGCCTCTAGCGGCGAATTAATTACCGAATTCAAAATCTAGTTTCGAATAAATCGAAAAGTTTTTACTGGATCGAATCGACTCATATTAATTTATAGTTTATTTCCATAGATATAAGAAGCAAAGTGAAAAGCATGCTCGCACTATGGGAGCCCATATCGATCGAGGAGTCGTTGTCTGTGATTGGGTGGCCGCAGAAAATCAGCAGCGAATCTGAAAATCAGGTACTATTTACATATTTAATTTACAAAACATGAAAAATATTACATACTGGCGATATTGCTTCTTTGAGAGGACACTACATGTAATGTTTTATTTTTAACCGACTTCAAAAAAAGGAGGAGGTTCTCAATTCGTCGGAATCTTTTTTTTTTTTTATGTATTTTCACCAAAATTAAATAGTAAACGTGAACCGATTTCGATGATTCTTTTTTTGTTCGAAAGGTGGTACTTCCAAGTTGGTCCCATATTAATTTGGTTCAGTTCTGATGATAGGATCCATGAGAAAATGAGGGAACTCCTCGAAATTTGCTAGCACGTAGATGATTTTGGTGTCAATTTCGAGGACTTCAGAGTTACTTATGTACTTCTATAGTAATGTTTGGAAACTGTAGCCGAAAAAATTTTTTTAAATAAAAAAATAAAAACCGCCTTCAAATTCCGACAGACTGCGAAGTCGGTGCCAAGTGAACCGACCCAAAGAAATGATAATCATACAGTGAACTTGACATCGCAGTCTGTCGGAGTTTGAAGGCGGTTTTTATTTATTTATTTAATTTTTTTTTGTTTTTATTATCCGACTGCGCTATAAGGAGTCTAACACTTACGAGGGGCGTTCAAAATATTCTCGGTATTGGAATGAAAACAAACAAGTATGAACAGTTTGATATTTTTTATTTTTCAATATACTCCCCCCCTATGTTAATACACTTAAAAGATCGATCAATTATTTTTTTTAATCCCTCATAAAAATATTTTTTATCCTTGGTATAAAAGTGCTCCTCTACTGCCGCCTTCAACGCCTCATCGTCAAAAAATCGATTTCCACGCAGATCCTTTTTGAGATTGGGGAACAAAAAGAAGTCGCTGGGGGCTAAGTCCGGACTATACGGTGGATGAGTTATAGTTCCGAACCCACATTCAGCAATAGCTGCCTTGGCAATATGAGCAGTATGGACAGGGGCGTTGTCATGCAGAAGCAGAATACCTTTAGACAACTTTCCTCGCCTTTTTTCTTTTATTGCGTCCCTTAATTGATGTAGAATATTCGCGTAGTACTGTCCCGTGATATTTACACCTTTTTCTTTATAATCGATCAACAATACTCCTTCACAATCCCAAAATATTGTTGCCATGACCTTGCCAGCGGAAGGGACGACCTTGAACTTCTTGGGATGAGCTGAACCCTTAATGTGCCACTGCATGGACTCCTGTTTACTCTCTGGGTCATAATGATGAACCCAGGTTTCATCTCCAGTAACTATCTTTTGCAGCACCTCATCAGGATTTTCACCACACAGGTCAATAAAATCGGAACAGCAAGCTGCACGCACATCTTTTTGAAGTCGAGTCAGCATTCGCGGAACCCATCTTGCACTGACCTTTGACATATTAAGATGGTCATGGATAATGTCATGTACGGTACCAATAGAAAGATTGGTTACTTGAGCTATTGATTTTATCTTCACTCGACCATCTTCCAATAAAAGGTTTTCCACCTGATCAATATTTTCTTGTGAAGTAGCTACTACAGGCCGGCCAGGTCTAGGGTCATCTTCAATACTCTCCCTGCCACGTTTGAATTCGCTTGACCACTTTTGAATTGTAGATAAAGAAGGAGCAGACTCACGGTAAACACAATCCATTTCCTCTTTTATGGTTTTTTGGTTTTTACCCTGTTTCGTCAAGAATTTTATTACGGAACGATGTTCTAATTTCGTTAACATTGTTAATTCACTCATTGTGTTCGTGTTTGTTCAGAAATTGCAGAAAAACAAAAGAACATCTCGGTTTGAATTATACTTTTTTTTAATGTCAAAGAATGAACCTTACCAGCCAGTAACAAAACAAATTCAAAAAGAGGTTATAAGATATCAATACCGAGAATATTTTGAACGCCCCTCGTACTCTGTCTTTGCGCGGTTTGACTATCATTATTTATCTACAATAATTGCAAAGAGAAACGAACTACCAAGGTATATGTATATTTACCATTTATTTTTCTGGCTAAAGCTGCAGGTTTGGATTTGAGTTTCAATGGATCGATCCTAATTTATTTTCTACATATTTGGGCGAGTATACAAAAATCTTTAGCATTCTCCACTTCTTTTTTTTTTCTTAGCCTGTTGGAGTGTCCCACTGCTGGACAAAGGCCTCCCCTTTTTCCGCCAGGTGTCCCTGTTCAGTGCCTGTGTTTGCCACTCTTTATCAAAGACGTCTAGGTTGTCCCGCCATCTCATTTTTGGTCTGCCTCTTCGCCGGAAGCCGTCATGTGGAGTCCAGTCGGAAGCCAATTTGGCCCAACGGTCCGGATGCATGCGACAGACGTGTCCAGCCCACTCCCATTTCAGCTTGGCAGACTTGGCTCCCACATCTGCAACTTGAGTATTGAAGCGCAGTTCGGTATTTTTGATGTGATCAGTTCTGCGAACACCCAGTATGCTGCGCTCCATTGCCCTTTGGCAAACCTTGAGCTTGGACTTCTGAGCTTCAGTCAACGACCAAGTTTGGGCGCCGTAGGTTAGGATGGGAAGGATTCAACGAGTTTGCGCTTCAGAGACAGAGGAAGGTTTCCCTTCATTAGCGATTTCATGGACCAGAAGCTCTTCCAGGCGTTCTCGATACGTCTATCGATTTCTTTGCTTTGCCTGTTTTCGAAGGAAGCTATCTGGCCCAGATATATATACTCGTTGACATATTGTATTTCTTGTCCATCTACCGTTACCCTATGTTACTCCTCTTCTTATAATTTTATAATTATAAATTACCTCGTAACTGATATTATAGGTACGTCAACTTATTAATAGTTTAAAAAAAAGCGTGCCCATCTTCAAGCTCCATTGTCAGATCAGCTCTATGGTAGTAGTATACTATATTATTGCATTGTCATCCAAGTCACATATAGGTACTTGCCAAGTATCATCATGTTAAGATGATCAGAAGTGCTTTTTCATAGTTAGTGTTGTTAGAGACACGACGAAAAAGCGTTGTAAAATAGACCTTTTTTTTTCAGACAACGTCCACAATAAAACGCCTCATCGAGCAGCTCAGCCTTTTGGACTTGCACAACTCCGATTGCGACACCCTAGCGTCCTCATCCTCCAGTTCCAAGGACACTTCACCCACCAGCGAACCCCCCACTCTATCATCGAGCGTGCCCAACATTTGCAAGAAAAAAACAGACTTGGAGTTCCACAACGACTACTTCATTCACGAAAGGAGGCTGTTCAATCATTCGTTCAGATCTGTCCGCTCACCGGTGAAGAAAAATGACAATAATATGTCGTTGGATTGCAAGAAACGGGGCAGTCTGCAGCACGATTATAAGAGCTCGTCTAGTTTGGAGCATGTGTCGTATAGGAGTGTGATGGACAGTCTGAGCGGCGGTAAGAGAAAGGTAAGTTGAGCTTGAATTTTTATAAGTTGGAGAACTTCTGTTGTGCAGTATTGAACTGTTCCAGTTTGGAAGTGATCTTTAATAATGATTTCTACGATGCATCGCTGATATTAATTGTCAAATTACAAGAATGTAGTTAACTAAAACTGAAAGGTTAAACATTGAGCCTTCAAAATTCCTTTAACATATTCTGATAGGATTTCTTTGATTTTATCGAAATTAGGTCTTTAATAACGCATACATATAATATAACTGAGGTCCATTTCAGACAACTTCTTATTATGAACGTTCAACTGCCATTATATTAAAGAACTGAAGGCACTGAAAGATGTGTGCCAGCATAGATATTTATCAAGTACATTTTTGATCTGACCCTTTGCAAATATTAACGTCTTCCTTAAACAAATGGGTATTGGAAACATTTTCATTGCATAAGGCATAGTGAATTCGTGTTATTTTATTATTCAAATTTCTTACTTTCATTTTAATGTTGCCATAAAAGAAAACGTCTTCGACACTTACGTATGCACGAATATGTATGAAATTTTACTACCAATTAGATCTCATGAGCCATTTTTAAATTTTTACCCGATTGCGCTAGAAGGGAGTTGCGCTTTTGTTGAAGGGAGGGAGCTGTTGCGTATGTTTTGCGAGTGTATGTATGTATGCATATTTCTTTGGCATTGGCACGTTCTGTAGCCTAAACGGTTTGATGGATTTTAGCTTGTGAGGTGTCGTTAGATTCGTCCTGATTGTGAGAGTGACACTGAGTATATCAAGAGTTTGTACGCAGTGTCGTTTATTTTAATCGAGTTATGTACTATATACCACTGATCTTTTCGGTGAAGGAAAACATCGTGAGGAAACCTGCACGGATCTGCGAAGCAATTTAAAGATGTGTGTGAAGTCCCCAATCCGCACTGGGCCCGCGTGGGGACTATAGCCCAAACCCTCTCGCGATGACGCAAGTAGGCTGTAGTAGTAGGAGTATGTACTATATAGGTTGTTATGGTAGGCAGCGTGCCTCATTAGATCCTTCCTTTCAGAACTCTGAAACCCAAGAGAGCATATCTCCGGAGCTGGGATCGGTCGATCCGGTCGCTAGGGATAGCAACTTGGCGCTGTTGAAGCGAATGAGCGACGACTTACAGCAGGCAGTGAACGTGTTTTGCTCCACGGCTGAAGACGCAATGGAATCTAAAGGTAATTATTAAAGGACAGAACTCTATCCACGCAAAATAGGCGCATTTAGATGCGGCGTGTGGGCTTGAGCTCCCCGGCCACAGAAGTAGGGTCGTGGGATCAGTAATACCACAAAATTTTCATAGCATAATTTTAATGTCCGTTCCGTTAGCACTTGTAGATGTTACGCACTAATAGGGAGAGCACTGGCCTGACACGGCAGCTGTCGGAGGCGGGCTTGATCAGGCAACGTATTGTCCAACGGTATCAGCCGGAACTGCGGATGACACCCAGCGAGGCCAGCGGCATCAGCAAGCGGCGGCGAGCGACCTGAGCTCGTCTACGCCAGTAGAAGCAGTTAGGTACTTGATCCTGGAAGCCCAGAACTACGCATTAGCGCGGGAAGGCGTCTTAAGTTGCACCGGGTCAAGGTTCAGTGTTCCACTATTTAGCAAAGCGCAAGATTGGCTCAAATAACTACTAATTTACATTTTATTTTCACTATTTAGCACAGCACTAATTTACAAAAAGCATTTGCAAGAGAACTCACCCCAGCGGGAACGAAATCAGCACTTTAAATTATGAATTAACGTCAGCAACGTTCAAACGTAAGCAGTATAACGGTATTTTTTAATAAGAGCGGCACAGGTTTGTCTCTCGACGGCAGCGGTGTGGCGCGTAGGAAAACCGAAATAAGCCGAGCGCGCGGCGCTCGCGCATCTCCGTGAATCGGGGATCCGTGCTTTCGGCTAGTACGACCGCGCGGTAAATAAAACCCTCCGGGTGACAAATTACAATCCGGGTTCCGTATTATTATAAGGATAGTAACGCGTACATTATGTATTAGTGTGCGACGTTACATAGACGTTCGGAAAACCAACCCGCGCATACCTATTGGCACTGTTGACTGGAAGAGATCGCTGCTTAGCGATAAGTTCGCCTGTTATTTGCCTATTAACTGCGTATCCTTTCTGTATTTCCTGTGTTGTGTATAAGAATTCCAATAAAGAGTATTGTTGTTGTTGTTGAAATCAATAGTCTCCTATTTGTTCCAGCGTCCCTTGACCTGGTTAACACGCACGCCAGTCACTTGACTAGCGCGGCGCGCGCGCTCGTCTCGTGGCGGAGCGTCGCGCACGCCGCGCTGCGTCTACGCTGCGAGTCCGCGCAGTGGACGCGCGACAACGCAGCGTTGCAGATGCGGCGCGACGCGTGCCTCTCGCAGGCGGTCAGTGCCACAAGCTCCAGCGTATGAATTCTCCGCTAGAGGCGCTCGTGTCGCGTGAGGTTCAGTGTTGGCAATTCCTGCTCACCGATGGGTGCCACTGTCCCTATGTGGTGGCTGTCAGTGTCAAAGTTCTCATTCCATACAATAGTGGCAATGTCAGTGTGACATTTGAAGACTCCAGTGCTGCCAATTGACAAGAAATCTGCATAATTTGGCCATTAGGGGCGCTCCGGTCGCTCGACCCAAACCACCTGTCAATTACATAGAGAAATATTTGTTGTTATTGGTTTTACTTAAATTATTAAAAAATGCCGCGCTGTGCAGTTCCAGGATGCAATGAGAACGGACGACACGTATTTCCGAAAGACTTGGTATGTATCTGGGGCAGGTATAATTGCATTGGGATGTCTTTACTTTCATCACAAATAACTGAACCAAAATTAAAATTGCGGTCAATATTTAACAATTTAAAACAAATCTACTTAAAATTTTCAACAAAAAAAAACCCGTAAAATTTGACAGCTGCAGTGTTTGGGTTTTGGTTTGGGTCAAGCGTTTGCAGCGCCATCTAAGTCGAGCTTTGCGTATTCTTGTCCATTTAGAGTGAAATGGGCTAAATTGGCAACACTTCATCTAATAGGACTCGAGGGTCTCTAGCGGAGAATTCACTCGCGGTGACCCTCATTTAGGACATTGCATGCTATACTAGCGGCCCGCTCCGGCTTCGCACGCGTAGTACTTCAAAAAATATACACCGGAACCTTCCTCCTAAACTATTACTGAAAAGCGCATGTTAAACTAACATTTATTGCGCACAGACAGACGCGGCGGGGAACTTAACTCAATAAGTAGTGATTATACGCTAATTTGGTAATAGGTAGTCGAGTTCGCCAATATACAGGGTGTCCCAAAAGTAACACGTCACAGTGACACCGGAGGTAGGTCAGCCTAAGTGGTACCGAACCAACCTAACATGACCTCAGTAAAAGTTGCTTGGTTTTCGAGATATTGCCAATTTTCAACTTTTTAGAATTTTCCCGTTTTTTAACATGTTATGTGGCAACATTTGCTCAGACAGCCCTTGTGCTTGGGTTTTTTTTATTTGTACTTTATCAGGAATAGTCCAGTAAGATGATACAAGTTTAGTGTTATTTGGTCGATAATAAATGTAAAACGCGAAAAATTCCTGAATAAAACTTGAATTTAACTGTCGGAAAAACATTAATTGCGTCTTTGACACACTACCGTGAAAAAAAAGTACTGGAAACTATATAAGCAAGTGACTTTAGGAACATGAGTATGTTATGCTGATTCTAAAATGGTATCACACATGAATCTTAATGCAGTAATCTAGGAAGGGATTTCCAATAACCCATGAAAGGCCATGCGATCACAAACAGTAGCTGCCAGGTAAAAACTACCTTATCGCCTTTGATACCTGACCTTTTTGTTATTTGACTAATGAACTAGAGCAAAAGGATAGACAAAATAAAGAAAAATAATAATAATAGTAGACGCATGATAAATTTTCAATGACAATGAAACACACGTTAATATTATATTTATAAAATGTTGTTTTTTAATCTGTCCCAAAACGGTAGGCGCCATATTGCCAGCTGCTGGGACGTCATTTCTACTGTAAACAAAGCGTTACAAGTAACCGTTTTAAGTTTTGACTTCATTTGTATGGTTACTATGCACTTATATTTACCAGCCTAGTGACGTTACAGACCAAGCAAACATGGCGGCCAGCTTTTTAGCTCGAAAACTGAAAATGAAAATTTAAAAGTACTTTTTAAGGTATTTATCCCATTCAGAAAATCGAAATAAAAAAATCTTGTGATTCAATCCAACATAAGGATCATTTTAAACCACATTTCAAAAAATGGTGTAATACCCTATTCTCAGCTGACGACGGTGACAGCTGGGCTGGTCTGCTGGCTGTGCTCTGCACCGCACTCCACCATAATAAAGCTGTTAGACTCCGGTCTGGGGCCTCTCTGCGGGTTCGAGGGTCTGCTGAGCCTGCACGCGGCCGAGCGAGCCATGTGGGGCGACATGGTGGTGGCGGTGGAAGACCTGCACACGGTGCAGTTCGAGCTGGAGGCGGCGCACAGGTGAGCCCACCGCTGGGACTTCCGCCCACTAGGCTAATATGACAGTATCGATGTTGACGTCCTAAGCCTTATTCGGACATGTTAAGTTTAAGAGGGTTTACTCCGATAGTTAGCAACGTCGCAAATAGCTGTCAAATATTTCGCTGTTTTCATTAATGTTAATGAAAACAGCGAAATTAAAACATGTAACTAATACAATATGGACGATGTCTGCAATAATACTTTATTATTAGTATTATTATTATTTGTTGGTACATTTTCATGTCACGGGCCCATGAGGACCCGGTCATTCGCATTCATGGGGCCGAAGCCAACATGAAGAGGCTTTTGGTACCTTTTACTATAAATGTGAGATGGCCGCAACTGTGGAGATCTGGCCTCCCAATACAACATGAGGCTGTACTGGCGGACAGCCCTCCCTTATTATTATTATTAATTTCTAAATATTACTGAATGAAAACATGAATTATCGCTCTATGGTTGAATAAAACATTGAGTATGGATTGCAACAATTATCATAGGAACACGAAATTTTTAGGATTATGGAAGTACTATCTTTTGAAAACTTTCCATCGCATTTTCCATTAATTTTAATGTAATCCTATCATTTGAATGCCTAACCAACAAATATAAAACGAGATTCGCCATTCAACCATAGAATAATAAATTATTTTTTAATTCAGTAATATTGAGAAGTTAATAAAAACAGCGATATATTTGACAGCTATATGCGACGTTGCCAACTTTCGGGATAAACCTTCTTAAAGCTGATTCCTTTTTTAAAAATTGGCAGGTAGGTTGGCGACCGCTTGATGAGTTTGATGCAGGCCATTCGCGGAGCATACTGCTGCCCATTCTCCGGTATTTCCCTCTTTCGCCTCTTACGAAACCCACGGGAGGAAATGGGGCATGCGGGGAGAAGGTCGCGGGAACGCGGTGGATGCGAATGGCACAAGACCGGTCTGAGTGGCGCTGCTTGGGGGAGGCCTATGTCCAGCAGTGGACGTCTTTCGGCTGAAATGATGATGACGGTTTGAATCAACCCACCCTAAGAGAGAGCGCCCTCAGGTGACTTTTGTCGCCGCGACAAAAAAGTTTCTGTCACCTCAAATGTCACGTCTCCACAGCGAACTGAAGAATAAGTCATGCCTAACAAAAGTCACCCGTGTGCGCATCCCCATACATCTCCCTGGACTTGACTGGGTGACGATGACGAAACTGTCGACAACAGTTTCACTCGCTAAGTGGCCGATTTTTGCAGCAATAACTCGATACCTCGCGTGACGGGCTCGCGTGGCAGCCTCGTCGTGCACCTACCCGTTTCCGACAGTCTATACTCCAAGTTCAGCTCCAAAGAGGTAAGAGTTATTAAAATGACTTTTTAACCGACTTAGACAAACGGAGGAGGTTCTCAATTCGTCTCTGTTTTTATTTTTGTATGTATGTTCCGCGATTACTCCGTCAATTGTGAACCGATTTCGATGATTCTTTTTTTAATCGAAAGGTGAGACCTCCGGATTGGTCTCATTTCAATTTGGTTCAGTTCTGATGATGATGGATCCATAAGAAAATGAGGGAACTCCTCAAAATTTGTTAGCACGTGTATGATTTTGGCATCAATTTCAAAGACTACAGTGAGACTTACGTCCCATCGTATCCATGTTTGGAAAGTGTAGCCGAAAAAAAATATATAAAAAAATTAAAACCGACTTCAAACTCCGACAGCCTACAAAGTCGGTGTCAAGTTAACCGACCCAAACCTGATGACAATCTTATAGTGAACTTGACACCGACTTTGTAGGCTGGCGGAGTTTGAAGTCGGTTTTTATTTTCTCAACCTTGTAACGAGGGTAATGAGGTAACGAGATGACAACAGGAGGGCTTATTACCATTTGCTGAGTTGTTGATTTCGTAATAACGATAATCTCTGACAGCAGCCAGACTTCGTATCAATCGTAGTTTCAGATGTAATCAAAATAGAAGGTGACTTGTCACGTGCTCGCGTCTTCGCCCACGTGGATTTCGGTTGTAGCGTTCCCGCGGGAACAAAACGTTTTTGCGGGATAAAAAGTTGCCTATGTCCTGCCCTAAATTTCGTCTAAATCGGTCTAACAGTTATATAGCTAGTGGGCAAAAGCTAGTCCTATATCAGTTTGGAAACTGCTCGCGAAATTTCATAACAATCGGTCTAGAAATGCAACCAGTAGATGAGATCATCCGGACATACGAAAAAAGTTTTGCCCAACCTGAAACGGACACTCCGCTCGCTCGACCAAAAACGTTTGCTCGTCTAAAAATGTTCCAATGAATATGTACATTTTATTAAAATTTTCCAGCACCTAACGTTCACGATAACCGCCGTTTTCTTCAACATCGGCGTGAACGAAAAAGCAACTCTCGCCGAAGCTTTGGGCGAGACTACGCCGCAGTACCACTCCAACTGTGACAACGTCGATCGCCTCTGCAAGTATTACCACAAGTACTGCAAGATCATACCGCCCGACCCGGCCACCAGGGGTGAGGACCATACTCATACTCATACCTGTGCTCATGCCGTTATTGATACTCATATTCATACCCATATCACTCCAACTAAACGAGAATTCATTGAATCGTCATCATTCAGCCGAAAGATCCACTGCTGGACATAGGTCTCCCTCTATTCTATTCACGAGGTCGTCGCTCCATCTTGTTGGAGGCCTACCGACAGCTCGTCTCCCGGTTCGCGGACGCCACTCAAGAACTTTCTGGCCCGATTGGCCATCAGTCCTGCAAGCCAGTGCCACTTATTTAAGATTCGAAATTCTTTGAGCTATGTCGGTGACACTTTTTATTATTATTATTATTATTTATTTATCAGAAATAATATACACGGTAAATACATTTTATATTTTCGCCAAACTGCATAACAGTTTGTTGGCGAATAGTACACTCTTACATTATAAAAACCTGCTGTATACTGCGTACCTCACAGATTCTGAAATACTTAATCACTATATTTAAATATACACTAACATGCATAATAATAATAATAAAAACACTAAACCTACTGAACCGATTTTGATGCAATTTGATACAAAGATAGTTGGAGTCCCCTAGGAACGCGAAAACCAAACTCCACGCGGACGAAGTCGCGGGCAGAAGCTAGTTTTAATACATTGGTAACTAATCATTATCATCAATAGCCTCTAATAAACATTTTTTTAGTTTTCCTTTAAATATGGACTTTGTAAGACAGTCTGCTTCCAAGATAATGTTATTGAAAATCCTGGGTATCATGTATGACCTTGTTCTACTGCGGATATCATCATTTATGATTCTATCACGCAGAGAAACCTCGAGCATAGCCTTATTGCCCTCTGAGTGACGTTGAGCCTTCTTATGAGGCCCATCGTAAGCGCCCACGTCTCGGAACCAAGACATCACTGGCAACACTGCGGTAATTTGGACAGCGCAACTTCCCAAACTCGAAAATTCATTGCAATATTAAAAGTAATGATTTCACACCTTAAAACTATGACGTCACATTTGTTTTTTTGTTTATGTTATTGGTATAGGCAAACGAGCGCACAGCCCTCCTGATGGTAAGTGGTCACTGCCGCCCATGGACACCGAAATCCTATGATCCCCATTAAGAAACCATAAGATCTCGAATGCGTTGCCTACTCTGAGGCCTTAAATGGAATGCCTCTGTGCCAGAAATTTCACCATGGCTGCCTTAACCCCCTGCCGAAACACAACACAGTACACAATTTGTATGACAATTCCATATGAAAGCTGCATTTTGACGTTCAATGAAAAGTATCTGATTTAACATCCAAATCTTTTTTCGATACAGCCTCGTCGCGAACGAAACCCCTAGAAGAGGTAATGGAGAACCTCAGGATAGCTGTCCACAAGAAAGTGCCAAAGAACGTTGAAGTCCTACATTTGGCGGCCCTCGCTACCAGGCTCATGAACGGTAAGTAGGTTTCACAGTTTCTTTATTTAAATGGCCATTTTCACGTGAATGCAGGGTGTCCCGAAAACCAAAGCCAAGACTGAAAAGGTGCAAGACCGCCTAATCTATACTAATAATAAACCTGATAATTAAAAGAAACGATCATGCCGTGGCGACTATAAAATATAAACAATACTGACACAATAAAAAAGAATAGTTGGTAAAATTGTTTGTATTAAGTATGTGTTTGTGTGTATGTCCAGTTTTAACTCGAAAACTACTGGTCGGATTGGATCAAAATTTGGCATAGGGGTAGTTTATAACAATTATAACACTGATCTAGATATAGGCTAAGTACTTTATATCCCGAAAAACGCATCATTCCTAAGAGAACGATATTACCGAATGCCACGCAGACGAAGTCGCGGGCAGACGCTAGTTACCAATATTACTTACAATTCAAGATATTTCCACATTTTATAATTTTTTCAACATCGAGTTCTTATACTGTTCTTAAGCTACCATTATGAAATTTAGAAAGGAAAACTATATTTCTTCTAAAAGACCATCTTTTCAGCCACTGCCACCACAACAGCATATTTACATCCCACTGCTGGGCACAGGCGTCCTCTCATCCCGAATGGGCTAACAGAACTACTATCATTCCTTATTTCTACGTGGACGCTAAAAATCGTCCGGAAAAGAAAACAATGAATCATGAAAATTATTTTTTTCGGGTGGTATATAGTGTTGATGTAAATTTTTGAAGTAATTTTTTGGGATAAACTGTAATTAAGACCTAGTTTCATAAATTTTTGTTACTCTGTACTGTACAACCCCAAGAATACCCTATACTCTAGTTTTATAAATAATCTAAATTAATTAAATTATCCTATCAGTTCTTCGGACGCCTAAGATACTGCGCTCCATTGCTCTCTGGCAGACCTTGAGCTTGGACTTTTGTGTCTCAGTTAATGACCGTGATTGGGCGCCGTAGGTTAAAACAGGCAAGATGCATACGTCCACGAGTTGGCGTTTCAAGAAAATGGGAAGGTTTCCTTCCTTCATAAGACCCTTCATGGATCAGAAGCTCCTCCAGCTGTTTTGGATTAAATTGTACGAATGTACATTCACCAATTCTCATGTAATCCAATGTAAATGATTGACTTGTAATATTTATTACCAATAAAAAATCTGAATCTGAACCCCGGTAATAGTACATTGCAGACCTAGGGCAGTGAATTCGTTAATGTCCCAGATCGCAGGTGTTTGTGACCCGAACCGAAGGCTGGGGCTTTACGAATTACCGCCCGTGGTTTGTCAAAAGTTTTACATCTTGCCTTGGCCGTAAAGTGGGTTCGTAAAGCCCCAGATCGCATATTTATGGCCCTCACCTTCGGTTCGGACCACAGAAACCCGCGATCTGGGACATTTACGAATTCACCACCCTAGGTCTGTAATGTACTATTACATCATCCTTTGCCATAAAGTGGGATTTTCTGCCCGCTACGCGGAGAGAAAATCTCACTTCTTGGCCAAGACAAGACGTAAAACTTTTGACAAACCACGGGCGGTAATTCGTAAAGCCCCAGATCGCATATTTATGGCCCTCACCTTCGGTTCGGACCACAGAAACCCGCGATCTGGGACATTTACGAATTCACCACCCTAGGTAGGTCTGTAATGTACTATTACTTGCCTCCCGAATCCCTGCCTCTGTATTTCCGTTACTGGCGCCCTTGCCCGGACTAACCCCAATTCCACCTCGTCCGTTTCAGGCGTACGTTTCACCTCGTGCAAGAGCGCCAAGGATCGCACCGGCATGTCGGTGACGCTCGAGCAGTGCTCCATCCTCTCCTCCGAGTACCACCTCGCGGAGCACGAGGCGCGGAAGGCACTCGCCATCATGAGGAGGTGAGAGAAATACGATCGGTCGTTTCTATTTCTAGGGTCATGCGAAACGTTGTGACGATATTTTATTAATTTTATTACTACAGAGATTTCTTAAGTCAAATATGATAAATGGCGAATTATAGGTTACCACTGTTTATACAGAAAGGAAGAAGAACAGAGTAAGTAACAATCATAAAAAACATAACCCTTCTTCTAGGGCAGTCGGGTAATGCACTGACCTTCACTATCGTAGAGATCTACTATCTAAAGTCCCGCGCCTTCACGTTTCAAAACGCTTCAATTTTTTTTAGTATTTAAAAAGCACCACCAACACTCTCAACGCATAGTTGATGGCTGTCTCAGCACGTACACATGTGTTGAGAGTGTTGATGGTGCTTTTTAAATACATTGAAGCGTTTTGAAATGTGAAGGCGCGGGACTTTAGATAGTAGAAGATCTCTCTTCTACGAGTACATGGTATACATTACGGAAATACTTATAAAGCAAACTAACCACGAGAACAAATTGTGAACGAAATGTATGTACGTAATTTACCCTCAGAATCTGCTATCGATTCTAAGGTTGTTTTCAGGGTTTCTTTTTCTCGAATCGGTAAATAATACTATGGGATTGATGGTGTTAGCGATTTATCAATTACCAATATACTTTATTTTTTAGAAAATAATCTAAAAAACGTGTTTGGAATCGATACTGTCGATGATATATCATCACACCGTTTGGTTGGCCCAGTATATGCGAAACTTTCAATAATGTAACCAACACCACCACAACAGCCTGTTTGCGTCCCACTGCTGGGCACAGGCCTCCTCTCATCACGGGTTTGGGCTCACATCCTTGAATTGCTTCACAGATGCGTTCAGGTTTCATCACGATGTTTTTTCTTCACCATAAACTTCAGTGATAAATTGAAATTTAATTCCGCCCTGGAGTGGAGGTGTGAGCCGGGATCGAACCACCGACCCTCTGCAGTGCTCTTATTAGAAATCGCTAATTGGAACAGTGGAGTGTAAATATCTGATCACGGTCAATATTATAAATGCGAAAGTAACTCTGTCTGTCTGTTACCTCTTCACGTTTCATTCGCTGGACCGATTGAGATGAAATTTGGCATGGAGATAGTTGGAGTCCCGGGAAAGGACATTAGCTACTTTTTATCTCGGAAAAACGCACTGCGGGAACGTGATATTGATAATTCCAAGTCGCGGGCAGAAGCCAGTGTTCATATATTTATCATCAGGTCAACACGTCAGATATGGCGTATATCTAATGGCGACTGACTACACGTTCGCAATACAAAGGAAAACCATTAAAAACTTTGTAACGATTATCAGTTTTTTCAAACATAAATTTTTATTTCAACAGTGAGGGTTGCCGCCGCGAGAACACCTTTAAGAACATAGGCGTAAGAAAGTACGCGTTCACGAAGAAACAAGTGGCAGCCCTACCGGAGGAGTACCGACCGCCCCCGGGTACCTTCAGCTCCTCGCAGACGTAGAGTAAGACCTAGGTTAGGGCGTCGGCACGCGCAAGCCTCCTTGGGGCCGACAAGTGGCCATGACAGCCATACAACAAAATCATACCCAATCATAAATTACTTGACCATTTTTTTTTTGCTTAGAATCACACTCAAATATAAGTATAAGAAGAATACTTAAAGAAAGTTTTTTCACCAAAGATTGTATGAAATTATCAAGTCTGATTCTGTAGCAACATATAATACTTGAAGATGGAAATGGTCAAGCAGTTTTTTTTTGGTGATAATTTTTGTGACGTATGGACTATTCGAAGCGTCGTGGCCACCGTTTTTAAACGAAATCTGAATCGAAAATTCGAAGATATATCGCACAAATGTTCTGGCCACGATGTAACTGAACATCGATGCCGATACCGCACATGTGAGTTCTTGCTCTACCTTGAACGCACCATTGCGCTCAAACTCACGCTCGTTGAGATGTGGGAATGAATCGTATACCTGTTTAAATTCTAAGTAGTATCGTTAATGCGGTAACTTGGGTAAATATGGATTTGCGATAAAACGATAGGATTTTTTTTTCTTGAACTTTTCCTACCAATTGACAATGCCATTTAATCTCTGTGCCAATGATAACATTTCCCCAAAAATGCTTCCCATCCATGTGACAAATTATATTTCGGTGTGCACTTAAAGTATGTTTGTAATGTTGTGGATTGTATATTAACTATCGCTAATACATCCACCATTCGATAAGACACAATTCGCTAGTTGAACATTAATTTTATAAATTAAATTATGAGTTTATAATTATAGGCATTTTTAAATATAGTAAGAATTTCGTAAGCGACCGTGTGTGTGAGCTAATAGAAAAGTACAAGTGGCCAAGACGGTCGAGGTCGCCCTCGACGCACTTAGGTACATAACTAACTAACTAATAGGGCTCACCGACCCAAAGTCAGTGTTGGCCTTCAACACAGGAGTACGCCGCTTGGCTCGAAAAACTCATATTATATTTTCAGAGATCATTACTTTACAAGAGCTATCAAAAGGCTAAGTAACAAACGCAACACAATTCTACGCCTAAAAATACCTATATTCGAAAGAAAATGTGTGAACTCACCGATTATACTCGGACAGTCTCCACACTATGCTTCTTCGACTTGTCGATCTCCCTCCATTTTCAAGGTGGCTAAGCCAACGTCAATGATACTTGGTTTCGCCAATGATGTTTGATGTGCGACCAATTTGGATCATCATCATCATCATTTCAACCGAAAGATGTCCATTGTTGGACATGGCTTCCCCCAAGGCTCGCCACTCAGACCGGACCTGTGCTACTCGCTGCCACCGGTTTCCCGAGACCTTCACGAGGTCGTCGCTCCATCTTGTTAAAGGTCTACCGACAGCTCGTTTCCCGGTTCGCGGGCGCCACTCGAGAACTTTTCGGCCCCATCCATCGGCCATCAGTCCTATGAGCAATGTGCCCCGCCCACTGCCACTTAAGGCTCGCAATTCTTCGGGATATGTCGGTGACCCTAGTCTACTGCGGATATCCTCATTTCTGATTCTATCACGCAGAGAAACCCCGAGCATGGCTCTCTCCAATGCCCTTTGCGTGACTTAGTGAAGATAGGCCAAATTTAAAGTGATGAATGTGGGTGGTATGCTTGGATAGATGCAGGTTGCGTTCCGTGGTCTCTGTCTACCCCAGCGAGAAACAGGCGTGAGTTTATGTATGTATGCATATTACAATTTCGATCTATAAGCGGATAATGGATGCCTTTATCAAGCGACAAATACAACAATATTTACGAACTAAGGAAAAATTGTAGTTGGTCCAAATTCGACCCGAGCTGCTTTTAATTAAACCATTTTTGAGCTTAACCATAAAAAAAAATATAAAATCTAAAAGGAAAAATTCCACTTTAAAATACAGTTTATAAAAAAATAGTTTCGGTTTAAAAATTTCGGTAATAAAAAAAATAGCTTGACGTTTGCAGGTAGTATGTACAACCATTGTCTCCCATTTAAATTTAAAATAGAAATTATCAATCGAAATTTGATACGTATAACAATAATAACATTAATATTGATGCCCGTTATTTAGCTTGAAGGCAATAGGGATGGCGACAGGGTGAAGAAAACGAAATTCTAATTAGTCCTTCAGTCAGATAATAAAAAAAAATTAGACACGTATTTTTTGTTTTATCAAATTAACAAAGAATGACCAAGTTAAAACGCATTAAAGTTGGAGAGTGGGGGCTAACTACGTCACCGTTAGGTATAAATCGCACCTAACCGTGACGTCACGCGACATTTCAACTCAATATATCTCCGTATAAGTTAGATTACGTGAAAAAAGAAAAAATACGTGTCCAATACTTTTCAATAATCTTCCTGATAGACTAAGAAAAAAAAGTGGTCGTCATCCCTATTGTTCGAATAATTAAATTACTGTTTAGTGATTTATCAGACTTAAGTGCGAAGAGTCCTGCCCTGGCGGACAACAACTTGGTGTTATGTTTTTGTGTAAATATTAAGACCCTGTACATATGTAGCGAAATCTCGGGTTTCCGACAGGACCCGAACTGTCAATCGATTACCGAGTTTATTGTCTGGAATATGCTTAAATGTATATGATATGTCCTTTAATATGAAACTTCATGAAGGCAAAATGGCCATCAGCCAAGATAGATATTGATTGTTGACGTTAGTTGAGTCTCTCCAATTGTATATTATTAATCATGTACACCATAGTTTTTCCTTTATTACCGAGTAACTTGTAGACCTATGGCCCTTAGTTTTATATTGGCGAAGTCTCCAAGCCAAGAGCGTATGATTTATATAGAATACATAGAATGAAACTTTATTCGTCAAGATCTAATTGAAGTACGCAATGTGATAATGACATGATCATTATGTCATAATGAATTTTTCTCAAGCAATGGGTCTAGGAAGCGCTGGTAAATTCATTTCTGACGTTGAAAAGTGCCCCTATGTGGACAATTTGCTGAATAAATGATTAATTGATTGAATTATCATAATAAAAGTCATATACACGTCCGACATTGAAATTTAGTAATTGATTGACAATTCGGGTCTTGTAGGATTCCCGAGATTTCCCTATGGACTTTTATTGTGTACATTTCCAAGTCTAGAGTACTATCTAGTGTTAAGATTTTGTAAATGCATATATATAAATATCAAATTTTATGTTGATTAGCATAAGGTGGTATATAGTTTACCATTAGATAGTTCATAAACGAAATCGTCATATCTATAATAGAGTAGGTTTATATAGATAAATAGTTATTAGGGAATTACTTTTAATTAATATGAAATATTTACTAGGTTTATTTTAGTGGATCTTAGGTTTAATCCTTAACGTCTTATAATAGTCTCATGTAACTAGCATCTTCTATTAAAAATTCACAACACGTCATTTAATATTGATCAATCCGATAATCGCACAATTTGAGTCGCACAAAAAAAGCAAAAAAATAGATCTATATTGAAATCATATGAATCCATCATATACATCCTACACTTCCATGATAATTGATCTACTTAATAGAAATACCCTTCGTATGATAAGTCATACGAAGGCTAAGGCACCATTGACCTATTAATAAGTAATAACCTATGGACGTACAGTGCCTAACACAATATGTCAAAATATATGGAGCAAACTGACATTAGAAAATACGTTCCAGTATGCTAATAACGCCTCTTTATAACGAAGGTCAAACGGGTACCCGAGCTGTTTGGGCACCCGTTTTGACGGGACGATTTTTCTCCGGCTGATTGTGAATCCTTACTTATAATAGATTAATGCTTAAGCACAAATTGACAATGCATACGAAAGGTTAAATAGTACTGTGGCGCAGAGCCCGAGTCTTCAAAGATTGATTTCTTTTAATGGCGCAACTTTCGTTTTTGCCTTTATCAATGACACTCGGACCTGTTGAATGTGGATCTGGCTTCACCGTTTGACTACTCTATCGTACAGCTGCGTAAGCTACCTCGGAGACATCGACAACAAATCAATGTATCTCCACAAACTCATTAGGAATCGTTGTGACGATCCAATCGCTCCAGTTGGTTGTCGGATAAACATTATATTATTATCACACAGCTTTTAAATATTACGAATACTCCTTGAACGACAGTAAATTTTTTAAAGCCTGCTTGCCAAAGGCTCTTTGCTTCCACATTTCTACAATCCCGGCGAGCTTTTCCAGGTTACTTCGAACTGGATATGGACAGAAACATATGGTATGAAAATTATTGCATAAAAATCAGACATGCTCATTTTGTATCGATACAGTCGCGTGTTTCATATCGGGTGTGTCGGTTAATGTTTTTAGAGTGCCTATAACAAAATTGTGCCAATCGTCAAGCTTTGATAATGCAAAGGATAACGAACCTAACGTGCCATATTCGAAAAAGAAACATACAGTATAAGCCGTCTTGATAGACCGATAGCGCGGGGGGTGAGGGTGTATGCATTTCGGGACCGCTCTTCCCCCGTCGCGCCCCTCACCCCGGGGGCATTTTCACTAGACCAAGGGCGTGCCTAACAAACATTTTACAGATCACCGCAACGTTCTGATTAAAATTTTGCTCTAAGCTGGTCTTAAGTAGGTACGTCGCTGTGACTGAGAGTGGGCCCAATCTTATAAAAATAAGGGCTATTTAAAAAAAAATTAAAGCGAAAATTTATTCTTCAGATAGCCTATACAAAATTGGAATCAAAATTAAATTTTGTATGGACTATCTGAAAAATAACTTTTATCTGACGATTGAAAAATCAGCCCTAAATGACATAATAATAGATCACTTAACTGTCGTATAAAAGTTGTAAGTATTGAATATGCGGCGCTAAGTCGAAAAGCTATCAATACGATGTTTATGGCGTTTGACGTCGCATACATTTCACTTATTCGACTAAAATGTTTATTGGGTACTTACTTATACCTATATACTGCAGTCTGCACTAAGGGTGAATTGTTGGTGTAATTATATTTGTTATTGGCTGTAGTTGGCGGTATATATACCTACGTCCTTCACTATTTGCGCTGTACACCACTGCTGTACTGGACCAGACATCGGACAGCACAGCCAAGTATGTAGATAGCTCCTTTAAAGGGCCGTCGACTTATAGTCACACGACCGGTAGCGTAACTAAACAAATGAATACCTTGTTTTGAGCACGTCAAATATAAAAGGTACTCTCAATCAAAGTACTCGTCATTTATGAACAACCTTGGAAATATATCACTGTTTCCATAATCCATGAGAAGCGTGACGAGAAACTACAGATGCTAATTATTTTTTTTACAAATTGAATTAACAATTTAAATTATATCACCACACTTCATGTTTTAATAAGGAAACGAAAGGAAATAATAATAATAATATCTTCGGACATTTCACAAAAATTTAAATATCGGGTCAATTCGATATTACCATTCGTTATCAAATCCATCCCGAAAATTGAAGAACGGAGCGAAGACGCAATGTTCTTGACTCCGGAAATATATAACTCAACAAAAACTTTAAACGAAAATTGATTTGAACAAAATCGGTCGCGTGGTGTTTTATTCATGATGGAGAATATGAATAATAGATGAATTCATAAACAATAGTACATTGTGTATTAAGGGCGGTAAGCAAGGAATTGTAGTCGAGAGCATTCATAAGCCCGAACCCGAAGGTTGAGGGATTTAAAAGGGCTCGAGACTGTAATTCCTATACCGCCCGTGATACACACAATGTTTTTCATCACACTAGCGAGGAAAATACAGGAAATATTCACCAGGGCGACCTGTGAACTTGTGCCTGTAGGTTAATCGGCATCGCGAGCAAACCTTTTTCGTTTATTTTTAAATATTCAATTCGTACTGGCCACTAACAACGGTGCCGCCATTTAAGTAGTTTTACTTTTTAATTTGTATTATTTCGAAAAGAAATACATTACGGCCCGTGGGCTCATAAGAAATCTCAAAAGCCCGTGGTCATAATCTGGGCCTTAGAGACCACTTTGCCTGCCTGTAATGACACCGTTTTCGAGCAAGTGTGATGTAAATAAAATTAAGTTTTTTTTTTGCTATTTTATTGAATTGTGTAATGTCTGGTACGTTTTCCGTTCGTGTGACTTTATCTCGACATTTCTTTTGTGTTCATTATGTTAGTTGTTAAGGTTTAATTATTATTATGTCAATTGTAAATTAAGATACGAGTATAATCCGACTGTCCGGTGTCAACGAATCAAACCTATATAAATCCGCCTTATTTTTATTCGTGACATAAGCTATTTTTTACTAATTAAATACTTCGAAAAATCGCATTAATAATGTGCTATTCCATTAACTAGCTCTTCCATTTTAGATGCCAATTAGTATAGAAATATTTAATATATTCCATTTTTTACTGTATATATCTTAATATTAGTAAGTAAGAGAAATTTTGTAAATTCAATCCAAAGTATGCAGCATAATACATCGATCGTGTATATATTAATTAATAGGCTATCATGTATATATATACGTATTGTGTTGGACGAGTAGTGTAGTTTCTGAAACTCTGGGTTATGCCTATGAATAATACATACAATTGATACCAAATATTTCTGTAAAAAAAAAGGTTAAACCCAGTAGGTTAATTAATTTAATTAGGTCACCGATTATCGATCAATTAAATATTTTTATAAGTAGTATACTCGTAGCTTGCATAAGTTTAGGTTTAATATCGATTTAAAGTTAAAATAAGATAATTATAAATCAATTCCTTAATGTTTATGATCATTGTTTTGTTCATATTCTGTACAAATGGGTTAATCAGTACTTCGTTACCATTCCTTCTGAAACACATATGTACGTGACATACGTCGATTTTTATTACGAAGTAAATCAAATACTATAAATTGAATATGTAAAAAAACTCGACGTGGATATTCCGGTATTTTTCTATCCACTGAAGTGATTTTCGCACCATTCCTCGATTAGGTAACTCGGCTTTCTAAAAATAAAAACAGTCAAATGAGGGTCAGTTTTTATTATTTGTTGTGATAGAGGCCACAAAAGCACACATTCTCTGAAAATTGCAGATCTTTAGCTATTTCCGTTCAAGAGTACGGGGAGGGAGTAGGGTACGGGGCTAAAAAACTGTATCAACATCGGTTATCGCTGCGGGCCATAGACACACAGATGCATAGTCACTCGTCAAACATTCTTGCGTCGGGGCATAGTTATAAACATACGAAGGGTTAATTAGGGTTTTCTAAACGCTCACCAGGTGGCGCATTTGAACTAACGGGACCAAATAGCTGTCGAACCGTGTATATTATTTGTTATTTAATGTATTTTATGTATAAAAATTACAGCATTATATTGTATTGTAAAGGGGGGTTGTTGTTAGCTCGAGGAGATATGCTGTAGGGATCAAAGTGACGGTGAAGCCTCGGAGACTCGGAGCACATCATAATAATTCTAGCTGATAAAGAAAGCTAAAACACGCAGACTGGCCTTAACCATAGAATATTAAATAGCACTGCATACAGAATGGCCACGGAATCACCCGCCGGAATCTAGCCGGCGCGCAACTCGCGCCCAACTCGCCCTTACCGTAATTTGTTTCATCCGAAGATGGTGAGTGAATCGTTGGTGGTATACACATTTACAAGTGTGCAGACGTCCTCGCACGCACACACGCAAACATTGACACTTCATTCGAATTCTTTTCGAAATTGTGCTTTTATAGGCCGTGTCCGCCCTGTGCCTTAACACTTCCCTATCACTTCATCATCATTTCAGCCGAAAGACGTCCACTGCTGGAAATAGGCCTCCCCCAAGGTTCGCCACTCAGACCGGTCCTGTGCTACTTGCTTCCACCGGTTGCCCTGTCACTTCCCTAATTAATAAATAATAGAACTTTGGTTGAATTCACTTTATTATATTCACATATCTTTACTTCAAATATACTGTCCACTTGACGGCTTCCAAAAACAAACTACGTAGAAGTACATCTGTACTGCGAGTTCCGAGGCTTCATCTTCCACTTGATCTCCGTGCCTACAGCATCTCCAACGAGCTAATAATAACCCCCCTTTTACAATATGCTATTCTCGCAATATTTGATTTCTCTGGACATTTTAAAGTGGCTAGTTTTCAAAACATACACACATTTTAATATTCTGACCAAGTAATTTCGTAATTAAATTTCGACTTCAATTCAGGTCTCAAATTTGTTCATAAAGATGTAGGATTCTCTTTTAGCACTTTACTAAAACGGAAATTTGGGAAATCCTACATTAAATCTGACTTCCATACACTATGACAGATGTTGGCGGAAATAATAGAGGTAACCCTCATTAGGCTGCCTCGGTGTGAATGTCGGTAGACTTGCGTTGCCTACTTCACGTTTTTCACTTGGTCAAATTCAACAAAAACGAAACAAAAAATTGGTTTGAACAAAATCGGTCGCGTAGTTTTTTTTAGAAGTCACCTAATATAGCTGCTACAGAACCCTTCATAAGCGAGTCTGACTCGCTCTTGGCCAGTCTTTGAGCAATTTATATAAGTTAGCGATATTTATGCAGTTTAGGCCTAGAATATTTTTTGTGTCTAGTTAGATATATATTATTATTTAATTATAATGTAATTTTAGAATAATTTAGAATAATTTTGATTCGTATACGGCAAAGCCAAAAGGAGGGATTATATCACCCTAAGTATGTATGTATCTATGTTCCACTCTAGCGATTAATCTACTGACCCGATTTTGACGAAATACGTGTCCATACCGTACGAGAGACTAAGGGGACATTTCGTGTAAAAAAAAAACAACATGGCTGATTTTATTAGAAGTCGCATTTTAATGTTCACCTTTTTCGATTGTGTCTTTCTCTCACTGTCAAAGTTTGAAAAAATAAACAAAAAAATCCTATTTCCAAAATTCCCAATGTACAGTAATACCTACAGAGTGCTTCTCGAGGCGAACACTTAGAAATTACACACGTATACATAAGTAAAATATATTTATTTTTATATTAAACGCATAATAATAATTAGATTTAATACTTTTAGTATAGCCCGACCGGGAATTTATTAACAAGCGCGTCGATTTCGATGTCACCTCCCATTCCCGATTTTATGTGCGTGGAGTTTCTCCCTTTTGATCTCTTTAAGGATAATTTTCGGGATAAACACTACTAGTATCGGGGTCTCGATTTGTCTCCGTATTTAAATTTATTTTAAACGAGTTAAGCTGTTGAAACGTCAAACGGCAAATGTTTGCAAATTCCGTATTAAAAGCATCTCACTGTACCTAGGTTTATACAAACGACGCCAACGAGTTCAACAGTATTCGAGGTGCTTCTTCTTAATACTACTACTACAGCCTATTTGCGTCCCACTGCTGGGCACAGGCCTCCTCTCCCCACGAGAGGCTTTGGGCTATAGTTCCCACGCGGGCCCAGTGCGGATTGGGGTCTTCACACACATCTTTGAATTAATTCGCAGATGCGTGCAGGTTTCCTCACGATGTTTTCCTTCACCGCAAAGCTTCTTAATACAATAAAAACAAAATTAATATTCCAAGCATGTGAAATTTCGGACACAGAGGCATTCCATCATAGGCCGCAGGTAGGCAACGCATTCGAGATCTTATGGTTTCTTAATGGTATCATAGGATTTCGGTATCCATGGGCCGCAGTGGCCACTTACCATCAGGTGGGCTGTGCGTCACTCTCAATGCATCACTTGGCGATGCAATTTGTTGATGTTCGTTAATAAGTGAAAATATTATTTTTATACTCGTTTGTAATTAAGTTTACGCTGTTACATTTTATTGCTAGTTGTCGCACTACTAATAAAATAACAAAGTGGAAACAACTAGCAATATCCAGTAAGAGTTAATACATTCTTGTTAGCAAATTTCTGGTCGAGCTCTCACTAGAAGTGACCTATATTAATAAAACAATATAGGTACTATACAACCTACTTCTCAAATGCAATGCGTAGAAATATTGTTATGTTTAATAGCCTTATATGGCGTAGGATTTTATAGGAGGGATCGTGGTTATTAAATGGAACTAAAATAGTGTTGTCTCGTCTCAGCATTGTGCCTACCGTCTTTATCTACCGGCGTCTGCAATCAGTTACTAATATTATCTTGTCAAATCACCTTTCCTGTGTTCATAATATTAGCAGTAAACGTAAATGAATTATCAAAGCGACTTAAGTGAGATGAGCTGGGGTTATTTTCGAAACGTTACACAGGGTACTTTATTGTGGTAGAGCCTTGCAATAATATTCAATTATTGCTCGAATCGGGCCGGCTCGTCCGGGGAAGTACCACACTCTCACAGAATATCGGCGTTAAGTAATAGTTCGCTATTGCGTTTCGTACGGTGAGTGAGAGGACCGGGGGCCATTCTTCTCTATCCTTCTATCCTATCTTCCCTAATCCCATGTTCCCTATCTTCCCTTATCCCATACGCCCTATCTTCGTCCCCTTTCAAGATCGCCAACGCATTGGTGACGCCTCTGGTGTCACAAATTTCTATAGGCGGCGGTGACCACTTACCACCAGACAGGCCGTTTGGCTGTTTGTCAAAAAAAACAGGAATATCTTCAATTAAAAATACAAAAAATACACTCTATGCATACAGCGAGAAAGTATATCAGTTTTATACTATCCTGTTCACCACCACAACATCCTATTTAATTTACGGATCATTGCTAGGCCGTCTTTCATCACGAGAGGGCTTCAGCTATAGTCCCCACGCGGGCCCAGTGCGGATCCCATCAGTGATAGTAAACCATGTCAATATTCAGCGAGTTACTGATTAGACGGAAAATGTTCTTTTAATGAGGGATATAGACCCATGCCATACAATATTTAATAGTACTACATACAGAATGGCCACGGAATCACCCGCCTCAATTTAGCCGGCGCGCAACTCGCGCCCAACTCGCCCTTACCGTCATTTGCTTCATCCGGAGATGGAGAGTGAATCATTGGCCCGCGTAGTGATAGGTACACACACATTTACCGAGTGTACAGACGTCCTCGCACGCAAACATTGACACTTCATTCGAATTGAGTTCGAAATCGTGCTTTTATAGGCCGTGTCCGCCCTGTGCCCATGCTCCATGTTCCGTGTAAATAGACCCTGAACGCTTATTTCCTAGTAATTCTAGTTCATCTCGGCTCGGTTACTTGCAACAGTTCGTCTACCTTTACCGCTGGCTGTTTTATAAGTACTTATGTTTTATCTCGGTTTCAAGTTGTTTTACTTTTAATAATCCAGTCCACCTCCGTTGTTGGTGCGTCGGTGCTTTGTCTGTTCTTCTACCGAATCACTTACGAATTAAAGCTGGGATCTGCATCAGCCAGGAGCTTTAAAACTGACTAATTGAAAAAAAAAAACATGCTGCAGACGAGTTGAGAACCCATTTTTGAAGCCGTAAAGAAACTGACAGCCTGAAATTTCGTTTCTCGCCCGCCTGTACACTGAGATCTGTACTTGATTGCCGCATGTGATTTTTGAAGCATGTGGAGCTGCACTGTGAATCAACGAATACCTACTCTAATATTTTATAGCACGCGCAGACGAAGGCACCGATCGAAGTTAAAAGTGAAATATCATTTATATGTTAAAGATAAACCGCATATGAAGATTAGCTTTGAAAACACTGAATTATTTTTTATTTTCACGTGAAGTTTTGATATTCTACAACTATGTAGTACTTAGGTTAGGACTAGGTTAGTTAGTGGAAGGCCGGGTTGGGATTTATGCATTAGTCACTAAGTACAGAACATTAAAAAAATATCATAGATCCTCTGCATAATTTCAATGCGTCCTAAATATTATAATATTAAAGAGCCTAGAAGGCTCTTGTCGGTATGCATTAATTGCGTACTTTAGTTGGCAGTAGTGAGAGTAATTGGTTTAAAACTTGTCTGTCTAGCGTAAGCTTAGATATGAAATCCTTCTTTGGCTATTCAGATATAATTTGCCTGCACGTTAAATAAATACAGTGGTGATTAGTTTCCTTACACAAAGGCTTTCTGCATTTAATTGGAATCATAATGCCGGCATCTTAATTCGGGTCATGCCGATTTATGGCCAGCAAGGCTTTATACTGAGATGCGATGTCGTGAAAATTTTGCACTGATAGAGATAGTAGATACAATAAAAAGTATCTGATTTGATTTGTCAGCCATGTAGAGATAATCTACTATAGGAAGTCCCGCGCCTCCACAATTCAAAAGTCTTCAAAGTAATTAAAAAGCACCACCAACACGCTCAACGCATGTGTGCGTTCTGAGACAGCCATCAACTATGCGTTGAGAGTGTTGGTTGTGCTTTTTAAATAATAATAAATAAATTGAAGCGTTTTGAAGTGTGGAGGCGCGGGACTTCCTATAGTAGATTATCCCTACATGACTGACAAGTCAAATCAGATACTTTTTATTGAACGTTAAAACGTAGCTTTCAAATGGAATTGTTAAACAAACAAAATAATGTGACGTTATAGTATCGTGTTATCAAAAAAAAAATGGATTTCACAACACAAAATGTTTTGAAAACATAAGTCGCAATACTATATATATTTAGGTTTTCATTATTTTATCGATTGACCTAGTCAAGTATACCGAATTACATTTAATATCCCAATTCACTACTGAGGAGCTAAAAATGCTTAAAGATCTGTAAAATGATCATCGTAAACTTTGGGACAGCAATTAGCAGCAACCATTCATACCTCCATTTATACTAGTTTTTATTCATGTCTTTCACATGGCGTGAAAACGTATGTACATAACTGCGTCATTTAAACATTGTCAAGCGTATAGAAAAGCTGCTTTTTAAGTTTTTCGGTTTTTGACCAAAAAGGATTCCATGTAGGCCTCTTGTATTAAGTAGATTTAAAAAATGGGATTTATCCATAATTCGATAGATTATAAAATATCATTTCGGAACATTTAAAATAATGTTTTATAATGAGTTCAGACTGATATGTATCAGCATATTATATAAGTACCTACGTGTATCATTCACTAGCTATAAACGTGTTGTCTGTGCGGGTGGGTGGAGCTATAGTGAGTAAATATAGTGTGGTAAATTGAACTCAATACAATTTGGAACAAGTCTTCAATTGAGTTTAGAATGGGATGTAGTCATTTGTTCTTTGAGTCCTCTATATGAGGCAAGATTCAATTGTTGCATGGTAGATTTGTAAGGGTATAATGATAAGGTATCAAGGTAAAGGGTAAAAATAATTGAACATATTTTATTATACGCGTATTGTAAAAAACATATTTACTTACACATTTCGTCTTAGAGAAATGATACAAGAAGAGTGGCAGAGCCTATACTGTAGTGTGTGCTCCGAATACCGGGTTAACACAAGATCGACATCTAGCGTCCAGTGCCTGAACCCCGGTTACCGGACCGTTTAGCAGTTGCTACCGCTACTTGAAGCTAGATGGCGAGCCGAACGTAAAGTGTATTTCTAAACAATTTAGAAGAACCTAATATTATAACTAGAACTCTTTTTTGACTTCCTCTTATTACACAGAGACTTCGAGTTGTAAGTTGTAAACTGTTAAGCAACAAAATATGCTTTCCGTTCGGTTCGCCATATAGATTCAAGTAGCGGTAGCAACTGCTATACGGTTGGGTAATCGGGGTTCAGCCACTGGACGCTAGATGCCGATCTAGTGTTAACCCGGGTTTCAGAGCACGCACTACAGTATGGGCTCTGCCACTCTTCTTGTATAATTTCTCTATGATTTCATTTAGTCTAGATCATATTTTTCGTATTTACGAGTATTAATAAGTTCGCAAAATTTAGTTTGTTTATGGTCTAAAGGTAAAGATTGCTTTAAGGCGTTATTCGGCCATTTGTACTTTCGTGAATTGTGCAGAAAACTAAATGAATAATCAATGTTCTTTCACAAAGGCATGTATCATACCTTAACAGTGGACATAAAATCTCCATGAGGTTAATTTACTTGTCTGAACGTACAACTATTTTATGATTCAGTGTATGTATAATTGTTTTATATAGACTGGGACCACAAAATAAACCCGTTATGATTTCTTTTGCATGACATGCCTTTGTATTAGTTAATTAGTAATTGTCTTGTAATCCTACATTAAGATACTTTTATAATACGCCAAATAATCGGTTTAGGTTAAGATGAACTATTCACTTGGTTGTTTCTTCCTAATAATTAAGCTTTTTAAAAGTATATTCTTAAGAGGTAGGTTTTATTTTAATTATAAGTTATTCGATCATAGGCTTACGTTGCTGTGTTGAAAAAAATTATTTTGGTATCTTTTAAAGTTGAAAGAAATGTGGTGGCCATATTTTTTACTTAAGACGGTGACAGACTTGATCGATCATGCCGTAAGTAAGCGATTTGAACTATGGGGCTCTCCGAAATTAATGGTGCATTGGGATATGTTATACATTCCTTAATTAAAATGTACTTTCTCCGTATTCTATTATCCCATGAGTGGTACATTATCTATTACTGAATAGACAGAATATATATCTCTACTCTTAATAGGAATACAGGAATATAGTTGCCCGATATCCTTTTGTACATTTTCGAATAGAGCCCCGTACGCGTACAAAACCGAATGGTCTTCTTAACCCACTTCATAAAAGGAGGAGGTTCTCAATTCAAAACTAACTTTAGTAACTGTATATTCGAAAAGTTTGCTATGAAATTATAATTTATTTGGGTCATTGTTTGGGCATTGATTAAATTAAAATACACTTTACTCTTCCAACAGTAAATAGCGTACGATCAAGTTTGTCACCATCTTGAAATGTTATTATTGAGTTTTGTAAAGTTTATATCTCAATAAGTTGTCTTGGATTTTTATGCTAACTATTTCATAGTACTTAATTACTTAATTAAGTGTTGGTGTTGTGTAATGTTAATATTTGTGTAGCCAAAGGTTTCTGGAGTATCGTTCACTTACTTTATTACCCGATTACGATCGTATCTGAAATATTTGCGCCTGATACGACGAGAGAACGACGTCGTTTGTTGTTAGACTGTTGTTTACGGCGTAAAATTTAATTTGCACCTTAATTAAAAAGAAATCAGTACTTAAATAGCGCAGCCAATTGGATTTCTGAGCCACCTTGTTACACACAATATTTATAGGTTCTCAATTCTCGACGCGATCCGAAATGTTTAGTCTGCAGCAGAATTGCTCAAAATGAACTACACACAGTCTTATCTCTTAGTTACCAATAGAATCGTGTGTTTTTTCTTTGTGATAGGATCTTTGCAGGGCAGTCAGGATGGCTACCACCGCCTTGCCCGCTAACCTGTAGACAAATTAGCATGCTCGTTTGCACTGTCGTATTCCAAGGGTAAGAGCCGGTGGAATTAATGGCTCAGAGGCATTCGATCTTAGCCCTGGCGTCGGGTTGGCAACGCATTCGAAGTCTTATGATTCTTAGGGAATGATGTCCATGGGCCACATTGATCACTTACCATCAGGTGGCCAGTGTGCTCGTTTGCCAAATGCCAACCAATCCCATAAATAACTAATTTTGAGCACAGCAACCAGCCCTTGAACGTCTGCTGCTGACTTTGCATTAGGTACTTATACGCAAATCAATGTTGTGACTAATTATACTTTGATTGTTACGAAATAATAATGTTAATCTGTTTTTATTTTTCTAAGAACAATATACGTTTATTATTTTTGTCAAGTTACATTGTTTTCCATGTTACAGATTTGATCTTTATTTACCTACTTATTATTATATTACTAGCGATTAAGTTTTTTCGTTAAGTTAGCGCTTAATTAGTCTTTAAAGTAGGTAATCTTAGTGACATCATATGATAAATATTGTATTTTGAAAACACTTTTCTGGACTAGCGTAGACATGTACTTATCGACCAAAAAATCATTCCAACATGCACTCTTTGACCTAAAGGGGAAATTAAATAGCGATTTTAGATTTGTCATTGAGAAAGTTTAAATTGAAATGTTTTCTCGGAAACTTAGGAGACCAGGCTGTGAGCTTACTTGGATCTGTATGAAATAAAACATCTGGCTTTTTAAATAAATGGTTTTTTCATTTGTTTCTCACATAACATCACACACCTTATACATATAGCGAAACTAGCTGACCCCGCGGACTTCGGACCGCCTTAGAATTTTTTTGGGTATGAAAAATAGCTTACGTCCTATTCTCAGACCTACTGAACATACACTTAAAAAAAGGAATCATGGAAATCGGTTCACAATTGACAGAGTAATTGAGCAAAGTACATACAGAAAAACAAAGAGCATACGGTGTATTGAGAACCTCCATTTTTTGAAGTCGGTTAAGTGGGCACTGCGTTTGAGTGACGGCATTCGGAATTCCGAATCTGAAAACCGCATTCGGAAATCGAACGTTGCGCCCGGACTAGGTTGTTAACTTCTGTTCTGTCTTTACTTAACCATAAGTTCAATATTTTGTCCATCCATACTCTTTAACCAAAACCAAATCAAGATGACGCGCGGCGCCGAGAAGAAAGAGAAGCTCTTATATAAGTTTGAAGCATTTTGAACTTGAAGTTGAAGTTTTTGAAGGCTTGACAGCCTTGCTTGACAGAGTCAAATAGCACCTGTGTATTTTCAATGCTATTTCCACATAAGTAACTTTCGTTTATTCAATTCAAAATGTCTATGCTAGCTTTGGATAAAGTAGCTCTGTTCTTGAAGACTGTCAGAGCCAACGGCGGAATAATCGGCCTATTAAGCAAGTTGTGGCGGACGGATACCGTTAAAGTACGTAAATTCTACTAAAGTAGGTGTTTCATTTCTATCAATCTTATACAAACCAAAGAGATGAACTTAAAGGAGCTGACCGTCTATATTTATTTACACAAATTTATTACCGGGAGACGAGCTGTCGAGGCCTGCAACAAGATGGAGTGACGACCTGTGGAAGCAAGTAGCACAGGACCGGTCTGAGTAGCGAGCCTTGGGGGAGGCCTATGTCCAGCAGTGGACGTCTTTCGGCTGAAATGATGATGATGATGATGATGATGATGATGATGATGATTACTTGGATATTGTATTTACCGATAAATGAGGGTATGGGTTAGGTGGGTCGCTAAATTATACAGATTTGCTAGCTAAGGTCTCCAATTCGTGGGGACTATAGCCCAAACCCTCTCGTGATGAGAGGAGGCCTGTGCTCAGCAGTGGGACGCAAATAGGCTGTAGTAGTAGTAGTAGTTAGCTAAGGTCTCTTTAGCTGAGGCAAAAGAAAATGGGGTCACTTCCATCACTGATTCGGTTTATTCAAGCAAAATAAGGGCCACCGAGTTCAGGGAACCACCTTCCCTTTAATAGCTACGCCACTGTGTGTGACGTCCCCAATTTTCATTGGGCCCGTGTGGGGCCTAGACCATCATGACGAGGAGGCCAGGGCCTATATTCGAAGTCTTGAATAGGGATCTCGCCGTTCCCTATAGGATCGCTCACGCGTGTAGTTGGACTTTTAATCTAGCTGCTTAAAGTTCACGCGACGCGTGAGCGATCCTATAGGGGGAGATGAACTTAATGATGAAATAAGATCAGCGAGATCCCTATTTAAAGACTTCGAAAATAGGCCTAGATGCAGTAGGTAGGACGTCAATATCATCATATCAACCGAAAGGCGTCTACTGATGGATGTATAAGCCTGCCTCAAGGCGTCACTCGTAGGGGTTCTATTCCAAACGATGACGATCCAGATGTTCCTACATCACATAGGGCGTCCATATTCCTATATGTATAAAAATACAAGGAAGGAATTATGTTAGGAAAGCCCCCAGTAAACCCGCTTTTAAAAATAGACTGCGTAAATATCTCACTAAGCATTTCTTAGGTTTTATTTCTTTCATCACCGATTTTTTTTTGTATCATCATTGCTCGTACATATATATATATATATATGTATATGTCGTGTATATATATATATATATATATACGAGTATATGTATGTTATTTATTTATTTGTATGTCTTATTTATGTAAGTATATGTAGATGTATTAAGTTTAAGTATGTTTATTGAATGTAAGTATATTTGTTCTTTGCTAGTGTCTAAGTATATTCAGTAATTTTGTTTTTTTTTGGCACCGCCCCTAACCATTTTCAGCTTTGCCTAAAGGTTGACTGGTCCGCCTTTTGTACACTAAGTTTTCTTTATGTGCAATAAAGTTTAAATAAATAATAAATAAATAAATAAAATACACTCTCCCTATTTAGATAGATAGAATAGGTATAAGTATATCAATGTTACAATGTCCCATCAGCGATACATGAACCAATGATCTATCTACTATCTATGTAGCGGGATGGTATATATTTGGTACCTACCTACACCTAGTACTGAATATGCAGAAAATGTAGGTATACTTTTGTTTAGAGAGAGACACTCACTCCCTATCCCTACGAGAGGTGATCCAAAAGTAACGATAATCAGTATGAAAGACATAAAATGTTTCATAAAATAATTTATTTTTCTACGTAATCTCCTTCCAAGTCTACACACTTAGACCATCGTTTCTCCAGACCACGAATTCCTTTTAAAAAAAAAAATTTTTCTTGACCCTCCACAGCGGCCATTATCTCGCCATCATTTAAAAATTTGTTGCCTCTAAGATCTTCCTTCAGCCGTGGAAAGAGATAAAAGTCGCTGGGGGCTAGGTCTGGCGAATATGGGGGGTGTTCCAGCAATTCGACCCCTGAATCACGGATGGCAGCCATCGCAACGCCGGCCTTGTGGGGCGGTGCGTTGTCCTGGTGAAACAGGATGCCAGCTCGAAGTTTACCCCGCCGCTTTTCTTTGATTGCCTCTCTCAATCTGCGTATTTGGTCAGCGTAGTAGGAGCCCGTAATAGTGGTTCCCTTTTCCAGGTATTCGATCATTATGACTCCCTCAGCATCCCAAAACACTGAAGCCATGACCTTACCAGCGGAGCTTGCTACCTTGAATTTCTTCGGTGTAGGGGAAGACGCTCGCTTCCAGGTCATGGATTGCTGTTTGGTCTCAGGATCGAAATGGTGGATCCAAGACTCGTCCATGGTTACGAACCGACGCAAGAATGTTTCGGGATCAGTTTGATATTTGTTAAGATTAGACTTCAAAATCTCACATCGTATTTTCTTTTGTTCAGCCGTTAACATTCTAGGCACCCAACGAGCGGAGACTTTTTTCATGTGTAGTTTATCAGTTAAGATTATTTGAATGCTGCCATACGAGATACCTGTGAGCTCAACTAGATGCCTGATAGTCATCCTTCTATCTGTTAAAACGAGATCATGAATTTTTTCGACGTTTTCTCCAGTAATGGCGTCAGATGGACGGCCTTCGCGGTGTTCATCTTGAGTGGATGTTCTTCCCAAGTTAAACTCCTTTGACCACCGTGCCACTGTGGAATACGGTGAAGCGGACTCGCCCAGTGTTCCCATTAATTCAGCGTATATATCTTTAGTACACATTTTTTTCAAACAGAAGTATTTAATAACCTCTCTCACCTCAGTTTTCTCCATTTTTGCGTTATTGTTCCGACTGCTCGTGAAAAAACAGCTGCAACTCTCTGACAGATACATATTTTTTTATTTACTAAGGAGTCTTTATGGCCAGTAACGGCATACCTATTTATTTTAATCCGATTAAATAAGTATTCAGTTATCATTACTTTTGGATCACCCCTCGTATAAGCTAAGGGCATGATGTAACTAGTGTAAGTTTATACCTAGCATGAAGTCCCACACGATATTGTGGAAAACTCTGTGAAGTTAACTCCTTGTCCAGGAAGGCACGTTGGTGGGCTGCGACGAGAATGGAAATAAGTACTTCGAAAACAATCGCTACATGATCCCGCGCAACCGTTGGGTCGAGTACAACCCAAAATACAAGTTCGAGTACGACGCTTCTCAGGTTTGTGTACTGCACTGCTGCGTGTAAATAGGGATTCTATGGGGAATGTAGAAATGACACCGCGTTGAAATTGCACTTTAAATACTTACATCATAGTTACATTTTCAAGTTCAATCTGATCTCCCTAAATAATCTATATGAAATCCTTTTGTTCCCGAATGAGGCCTTTGGCGAATGTGCCGCGAATGCTCCACTCGACAGGGGCACATTCGCGGCATACCTAAGTAAGTATGTTCGCCAGATAGTTACTTAGCTTAATGTAGTAATTCGTTTAAATTGTAGGAATTTTATTAAGCCGTGGTGGCCTAGTGGTTCGACCTACCGTCTCTCATGCTCATGGTTGGGGATTCGATTCCTGCTCGCACCTCTAAGTTTACTTATATGCGAAATTTAATCTGAATTTACCACTGAGCTTTTCGGTATAGGAAAACATCCTGAGGAAACCTCCACGCATCTGCGAAGTAATTCAAAGATGTGTGTGAAGTCCCTAATCCGCATTGGGCCCGCGTGGGGACTATAACCCAAACCCTCTTGTGACAAGAGGAGGCCTGTGCCCAGCAGAGGGACGCAAATAGGCTGTAGTAGTATATCTTTCGCACTCCTAACCTCACTGAAATCAAAACTGTATCGTTTTTGGATACTTCCTGAAGTCACGGACAGTTTGAACTTTTTCTAATCCGAGATATCTACCACCGGTGCTGCGAGGCGTCCTATTCGGTTGTCCCCCAGATCACACCGGAGTGGTTCGGCTGGATTCATCATAAGACGGACCGGCTGCCGTGCCAGGACTGCGCCAAGCTGCAGCTGTGTTGCAACTGCTGCGTCAGGTTAGCCACCGCAACACCCATAGAGTCCCACTGATCCGTTGAACCGGGTTAAGACTACGGGCACACTACAGGGGCACGCACCCACGGTACTCCATACAAACTGAACATATTTTGCACCCTAAAATATTATCCAAATACGTGTGTGAGAGTGCACGTTCCGACCGGTTTTGCTATAGTAAGCCGCGCACGTTCGCCGCGGGCGGTGTGAGGTCTTGTGTTGGTGCGTGTCGCTACGGTACCTATAGGTAATACCTATTAGATAGCACAGTATACCTATATGGCATGGAAGGAAATAGGCTACTCTTTATCCCGTAAAAACGCATCGTCCGCATTAGCTCAAGTACAAATTGACTTGCAATGCAAATTAGATAAAAGTTGCTCGATATCACACGTTAAAATGATACTTACCTACTATTACTATTATGAGCCCGTTCTGTCCCACTGCTGGGCAAAGGCCTCCCCCCACTTTTTCCACTGCTCTCGGTCTTGCGCAGTCTCTGGCCAATTCTTTAAAAAGGAATCAATTTCATCCCGCCATCGCTGACGAGGTCTGCCTCGTCTCCGATTGGAATTGTTGGGCTTCAACTGGGTGGTTACGATACGATCCCTACGTTTAACACCTACTTAATATGCTACGCTCCATGGCTCGTTGACAAACTCCAAGCTTGAACTTCTGAGAATCTGTCAAAGACCAAGTTTGAGCACCGTTGGAAAATGATACTTACTCCCATAAGGTCTCGAATGTGTTGCCTACCCTGAAGCTCAAGATGGAATGGCGGCTGTCTTAGAAGAATAGATGAGGGACTATACTACACTATTTACTAGGCTACTTAGTCACGTATTTGTCTTAATTATTTAAGAGGGAAGGGACGAATAGCACTCGTCCATACAAAAATTACAAAAAAGAGATAACGTATTTCCACTTCTAAATATACTCCAATTTTTTAGTATGTTATTAACACATTGAAAATCCACTAGGTTTAAAGTTTTTCCTTTTTTTTTAAATTGCAAGAACTTTGAATCCATTGCAAATTAAAAAAAAGGAAAACCTATAAACCTAGTATTCCATTGTGTCAATAACATACTAAAAAATCATGGAGATTGGAAAATATTTAGATGTGGAAAAACGTTTTCTCTTTTTGTATGGACGCGTAGTAGAGGTCAGGGAAGGGCCTTAATGGTGTTTAGTAATCAGAATCCTGTATCAGCATCTTGAATCTTGACACGTATTAGTAGTAGTAGGTACGTCGTCGTTTATGCAGCTCAGGGAAATGTTCTTGCCCTGTCCTCCCGGGCCAGTTTTTTACGAGATCAAGGGCTTCGACCTCGTATTTATTCTTATTCTGTCTGTAAGTACAGATATGTGGAAGTAATACTTGGCGCTCTTTGGCTAGGTGCTGGCTGATGCCGCCCGAAGAGAACCGATCGGCTACCGTGGAGGCCTACTATCCCTACAGCACGGTCAACAATCACATCAACGTTTGGGATGGTGAGTGAACTGAGTGAGTTTACACTGAAGGTCACTGCGAGTGAGAAATCCGCTGGGGTGTTAGTGGCGTTGGCGTCGACTAAGACAGCCATTGGCCATTTTCCGCGGTTTGACATTGCCAGCTATACATCCCTCCAATCACCGCCTCGAACGCAGTCTCCAACGCCAGCGGGCTCCTGCTGGTGAGTAAAAATACGGTAGCCCTTGTTGAGTGACTATCAGAGTTTTTATTTAGTAGAGGGGCAGACAGCCACGAGAAGTGACACCTACGATAACCAGTAGCGTAGCTACTGGCTCCCGGGGCCCCTGACCTAGCTCGGAGGCCCTGTATTTTACTTGAAAAAAGAAGCGACAAAAACAGGAGCTCTGAAAGGGCCTCCATTTTCTTTTTTATCCTAGGGCCTATGGAGGGTTGAAGTAAAGGAGCGCAATCTTTATAGTTCCAAAAGTGGACACCAAATCGGGTAGATTGGGGGCGCTGCTGTCGCCACTCCAGTCAAGCCACCTAGGCGGATAGTCTGCAGTAACGCCTTCAGATGGCGCTGCTGAGGTGAAAACACAGCGAAAACAGTTGCGAGGAGAGTGTCATTTGTTTTGTTGCTTATCAAATCCGCTGGACACATTTTCAACCGTTTCGCCTTATAAGATTGCGCTCCTTACCAAAACAAATTCCACACTCCATACTAGGGCCCTTAGATACCTTTATAGCTACGTCACTGAATATAACACCCTATTTACAACACTTGCTGGGCACAGGCCCTTTCACTTGGCTTATTTATACGCTATTGGTCACCTTGCACTCTTAATAACTCCTTAGATGCATATGGATGCATGCAGGTTTCCTCGAGAATCTTGATAAAAAAACACCGAGATTGTTTCATCTGTTATTGAGTCACTCACGCCATCTGCTGTCGGGTACGTAAACTACGTCAAGCTTAGAACTTTATCGGGAGCCGTTGCGAAGCTTACGATTACGACTCGCGGTTGTGTTTGAACTGCATAGGCACCCCGACAGATGGCGTGAGTGGGGATATTTTATTCATTTCACGATAGTTCATCGTCTCTACCTGCGATGCGATTCGGAAATAAATAAGGAAAAGTATAGGTACTATTTGGTAGGTACTATACAGATTTTGTGCTATGACCTACCGCTTCTCATGCAGAGGGTCGGGGCTTCGAATCTGGCTCGCACCTCTGAGTTTAGGTACTTTATGTGCGATTTAATTGGAATTTATCACTGAGCTTTTCGGTGACTGAAAACATCACGAGAAAAGCTGCACGCATCTGCGAATTAATTCAAGGACGTTAGCGAAATTCCCCAATCCGTAAGTACTTGGTCCGCGTTGGGGCTAATTATGTAAGTATACGGGTGACAAAGCCCTACGACCATAATAAGTATATTTACTCCCACTTCTGGAGCTGCATACAGCCCTCCTCTCATGATGAGAGGGTTTAAACCATAGTCCTTACGCGGGTCCAAATCTGATTGGATACTCCACATAAATATTTGAATTATTTTGCAGATGCGTGCAGGTTTCCTCACTATGTTTTCATTAACCTTGTCGGTTAACTCAATTGCTTTAATTGAATTTCGCACTCGCACAGTACAAACGGGTGAGCCTGAAAGTTCGATCCTCTGCAAGAGACACGGCGATATGTTAGTTGAAACCGTTGACTATCTCAGCTTTATTAATTAATAGTACTGATTTTTTAATTAAAATACCTCAATATTTAGGTTCTAATCTGTATTTTGTAATCTCACTATTTTTTCTTTGTTAACAGGATGTTCCATTTGCAACCGAAAGTAGTCCTCACGTTTTATTGAAGAAGAAACAGAGAAAAAAACACTGAAACGGATAAGTACTTCGTTAAAAAAAAACTGAAATTACAATGTTTAAGAATGTATAAAGAATATATACTTTTTACGTTCTACACTTATAAACAATCTGTCAAATTTTAATCTTCCGTACTCAAAACGAAGCATTTTGTGGATATATACAAGGTGCTAACAAATTAGTCAAGGATATTTTAAGAGATAATAAATTACATGAAAACAATTAACTTTTAACTATAATTAAGGAAAAAAAAATTCGGCGGGAAAACGGCAGGTTCTTAAACAGGGTGTTTTAACGTAGCAAATTTGTTTCCTATTTTTCTCCAAAAAAACATAACAAAACCAATGATGTTTCATACTTAAATGTACTTCGAGTACTATCAGCTGTAAAAATATCCGTGACTAATTTGTTAGCACCTTATATATGACAACCGTACACTATTATACGCGAGTCATTTTAGCGCACACCAAAGGAAGGATGCAAAGCAACCAAGTCACGGCCTGGTCAGATATGAAACAGACTCTGTCACTGAAATCAGTCAGGAAGAAGTCAGTCAGTCAGCAGTTGCTCATCTAAGAGTGCTTTTTTTTTAAACATTTTACTGTTACTTAAATGTGAGAAAAGATAATAATCACCGCACTCGTGATTCTTGCTTGGAAATGAATAGCTCTACATAAGATTCCCTTCGACCGCGTTCGTATCCAAGTTTCAGAACTCGGTACAGCAAGGAATTATGTTTTTTCATTATTCGTAACCGATTTATAGATGAAAGAATTCAAGCCAAGTGAATGTAAGATAAATTATTATTTCTTCATGACCCAGTTACGAACGAAGAATCGTAAATTCTTAGTTTGTAACTTCGTTAAGAAGAAAGCCATGAAAAATGAATTCTTCTTTCGTAACTCGGTTACAAAGGAGGAAAAATACGATTAAATACAACGAAGTGTGTAGGTAAGATACTTAAATTATTATTTGTTCATCACCCAGTTATTTAACGAAGAATCGTAACTTTATAGTTTGTAATTTTGTTACGAAGAAAGAACTGGCCATTAAAAAGGAATTCTACGAAAGAAAAATATTCCTTGTTTGTATTAAGTTACGAAATTTTGTTACAAACGCTGACAAGATTGTGTTAAAAACCTTTAAAGTTACCCCCAGACTCTGAAAAGTAGGAATGTTAATAAGTTTGGGTGTTTATCTGTGGCTTCTGCGCAACGGATGAGCCGATATTCATTTAGTTCTTTTCTCTGATGGGTGAGTTGGTACTGTTTTTTTTCAATATGGGTATTTTTTCGTAGTTTCTTTCGGATTATTTTTTTGGCATTTTAAGATAATACGTAATAAACACACCTTGTGTATTTTTCAATCTGCATATTTAATTTCTAAATAAATTTTTTGATGAGTTTTTTTTGTGTTATTATACTTACCTAGTACCTGGGCGACCGAGGTATAAGTTTTTTTGATTTGGTAAAAAAAAAGATTTTGTATGGGATTCAGGCGTCGCTCACACCACCAATCCCATACAAAACATTTCTTTTACCAATCCAGAAAAAAAATCCTGTACGATACACTTAGAATCGATGGCCGATTCCAAGGGTAAAATATCATCACAACGTTTTGCTTGATCCCGTAGATATAATATATATACAAATATTGCTCGTTTAATAGTATAGGATTATCGCGATTAAGTACTTGTGAAAATATGACACTGTCATCAATCGCATCATGGTTGTTTCTCATTATTTTGTTATTTTCTGGAAAATATTTGTTAAATTTCCTGAAAATATTATTTTTAAGAATTTTCAACCAAAGAGGAAATTCGTTTCCTTAGTGATGAGAGGAGGCCTGTTCCCAGCAGTGGGATGCAAATAGGCTGTAGTAGTACCTAGTAGGTAGTAGTAATTTACCAACTCAAAATTAATCCTAACTACAGCCAGGGGCAAAGATATGTATCCAACCAAAACTACAAAATATGTATAGTTGTACCCTAACCTAACCTACCATACAGCAAATCTAATGACATAAGAGTCACTACATATTTCGACGCTATAGCAGAGTACATATATATGCCCTTGACTGTACCTAAATCGATTTACCTGCAAAAAGCTTTTACAAGCGTATAAGAGTGAAATGCCAGTTTTAGTATAATAGTATATTTTGATGCAAGTGTGAAAAGTTTGTCATTTTAACACGAGTCCCAGTTATGTTGGCACGAGCGAAAGCGAGCGTTAACACTAGGGACGAGTGAAAATGACAATTTCGCACGTGTATCAAACGACATTATTCAATAAATTGGCGAAAAAAAAGAACAAAGAAATAAACGAACAGGATGAAGCTCAAAAAAGTTTACGCACTAGTTCGTAAAAAACAACTTTAGGCATGCTCACTGCCAAAAAAACCAAAAACGCTCGTTCGGAAATGACAAACTTTGGCACGCTAAACAGGTATTGAAAAGTTTACTTTTTGAGCAACTGCATTACAAAATAAATATAAAACATTATACCTACGTAGGTACTGGTTCTAGGAAGAACCGAACAGTCGGCGAGTCTGCGGC